>CM074082.1:13027082-13179582 GCA_037178815.1 Barbatula barbatula
TACATTAATGCACATCAGAATGGAAAAAGTGAGGTAAATGTCTTTGTCTTTTATGTCTTGGGTGAACTTGTGTGTGAATTTAATTAATGTTTTCTGCTGTCCTTCAGAAACCTTATATCATCATATTTTGTGATTTTTCTTTAAATACATAAATCTTTAGGCCTATATAGTCACCCTTTATGTTAGTCACCAGGACATGTAAGGTTTTCGAAGGACAGCGACGAGAAGTTATTTCATGTAGTTGTTAATTAATTATTTTACTTTATTAATAAATAATTCCATAGACTAAAAACAAGTTTAAAGTCTTTCTATCTCTTCGGAACGGTTTCGTTTGAAACATACAAATATATTAAATTTCTTCTAAAATTAATTAAGATTTACAATTTTAAGTCACATTTACATGAAGCAAGGATGTTTTTTTAAATAAATGGTTAGTTCATTGGACCTTTTACATAATAGTATACAGATTAGATGAGAGCCGGTGAAAGACTTTCTTAACCCAAACTCAAACTGGTGCTGATAACATCTGAAGTGTTTGTATATAGAAAAGCACTGATGAAAATCTGACACACATCTATCTCAACAGGGAATCTTATTCTATAGGATTTGTTTTCATTCATGTAAGATTCGTTGTCATGCAAATTTGATTTTTCGTTTAGAAATTTCACTTGCTTTTCACAAGGCAACCCAAATGTACAGTTTTTCTCATGGCAATAAAGCACACAGACACAATGAGACAGACAGACATCCCATCATCACAAGAAACAGAACAACAACAACAGACTAAAACTATATTTCACTATATATCTTTAAAGTGTTTAGTAATGTTTCGAGTCTTCTGATGGTCAACGATTGTCAATGATTACAGCTTTTCTCACAATAAACTTCGTTGAGTACTGAACAATAAAACTGATGTACTGTAACTCTTCTGGTTTGTTTTGCATGGATCAAAAGACACATTGAAATGGAAGGTTTACTCTACCTTCTGTGATCCCGTCAGTATTCCAGTTACTGGTTGTTTTACTCTTTTCTTCGCTCAGTTTGACATTGAATGTGAAGACCTTGTGGTCATGTGACACCCATGTCATTCAGTTCTATTGGAGGAAGATGTCTGAGAGGACTTTGGCTTGCTTGGACAGAGTCTTCACGAAAGATCAAACATGAGCGCGGATGACATCTGATCACGCTGGCCATGTGATGTGACCTGGACGACATCGTCTATAAAGATTGTGCTGCTCTGAGTTTCTTGTGTCACTGTGACTAAATGTCCGAATGCTCGAGTACGTCAGCGAAATGTGCAGTCGTAGCATAAGGCGTATTCCCCCTCACCCTCGACAGCTGTTACTAAAGAGTGAAAAGGGTCCCACCTCCCACTTTCTAAAAATAACACACCAACAAACAAACAAACAAACAAACACATTACATGACATGACATTAAAGAGATCAGAACCAACCTACATCAGACATGTGAATTACTTCATGTATGCGGTTGATATAAGACATACTTCCTGTTTCCATGATGTTTTCCAACATAAATGTCTTATACTGTTAGTAATGTTAATATGTTTATAATCCGTCTGAGGCATGTCCAGCACTTTGGGGAGCTATAGATAGTGCTCTAAATGGACCCTTGACTTTATTGCTTCGTTTACACTTGAACATCTTCAATGTCTCATCTTGACATCATGTTGGTGAAAATCTCATAAATCCCCCGGAGGAATATTTAAGAGTTCATCAAATAAAAAAAATGTTGGGCGAAGGAGCTAATGAATATTACTATGAAAGTTTTTCGGTCAATGAGAACAATATATGTTTCAACTTTCATACACATCCGCGTGTTAAATACATCCATTTTATATTTGAAAATGAAGTAAAATACCACAAGAGTTAACATGTAGATGTGGAGAGTAAAGGTCTTTGCATATACAGTAGGTATTGTTTATAGCACTTGTCATCCTAAAAATTCGTCACACACACAAACCTTGCACGCGGAGTCCGATGCGTATAGATTTTGGTAATGTTACCCAAATGTTGAGGTACGGTCTTTGATCCCGTATAAATAAATATATTTTTTCCTTTTCAAGGTCCACTTTAAGAGCACAATTTATGATCCACAGTTCAGTGCTGGGCCAACAATAACTAATGGGATTTACATTAACGTTACACTTAAGCCACTTACAGTTGAGGAAAACAACAAGCCATGTGGCAATATTCAAGCAAGGAGATATTTACGAGAAGTGCCACTAGTACTGTGCTGACAAACTGCTTGGGAGCTCCTCAGTGGTGAAACTCCTCCTCTTTCAATCAGTGGTGAACCAGGTGGAGCAAATCTTCCAGGCAATCTGAGCGTGCCAGCACCTGGCTCTGCTGTTGTCTTTAAAGAGCATTTATAAAACCACAGACATTTTGTGATCAAGGTGACTGTGCAAGACCAAGCCCTCCACAAAACTGTGAAGGACAGCCGGTAAGCGCCATATTGGCCATGCTTGGCTACTAATATACTAATTTTGCATTTGGTTTAAAATGCTGGGTGTCTATTTTTCTAAAAAGATTTGCTTAAAAGTAGAAACCTTGTATTTTATGTGTTAATCTGAGGTGAATGTGGATAAACTTGTGTGTTTAATTTGACTGGCAACTCAAATAATAACGTGTATTTGTCATTCCCTCTTTTGAGGTTTTTCACCTGTTTTCTGCCAACCAAAGAATGATAAATAAAAGACCAACAACTGATTCCATGGCTGTTTATTGAGTGAAATCCAGTTACGATCTTCATGTGGAGGGACTGTCCTTTTCAAGTGGGGAATTGCACGAAAAAAGGGGTCGAAACTTGACAAGTACAACGTTAAGATGGTATAGGCCAACATACGGTGAAAATAGAGAAATAGAGAGAATGTGTTTGTGGCTTTTCTATGAGCACCAGCACCTTGAATTTAATGCGAGCGGCAACTGGGAGCCAGTGCAGAGAGGAGAGGTGTGACATGGGCTCATTGAACACCAATCATATAGCTGCATTTTGGATCATTTGAAGAGGTTTGAAAGCAGAGGCTATGAGTCCGGTCGTCCGGTCAGAAGAGTATTTACATTTACACTTAGTCCTTTTATCCAAAGCCACTTAGAGATGAACTAAACAATGGAAGCAATTGGAACAACAAAAAGCATAAGTGCAATAAAAAAACTGGTCTCAAAGCCCAACACAGTATACAGAGTCTTGAAGTTAATGCGAGCGACTATAATACCCTACAAAGACAAAGTGCAGAAACTACACATTTGGTCAAAATGAAGATAAGGTTTGAAATGGACTTTGTAAAATCTGTTCTGTCTTTTGACCAGTCTCCTGGTTCAATGTTGTCCCCTTTCAGAGAAACAAGAGTCTCAAATTTGTAGTATCTGGCTGCAATGACTGGCTGGTGTGAAAACATTGAAGGCATTTTTCTCAGATTCAGTGCTTGTGTAGTTACAGCACTTTGCTTTGAAGTGCAGCATAGAGAGTCAATGTAACTTAATGAAGTGATAAGTGACGTGTGCTCTCTTGGCTTCATTGAAGAGGCTTTCTGCATATCTCATGTTAATGTTGAGTACTTACAGAATAGCATCATACCCTTCAAATATCAGTAAAGACTAAGAAAAGTTGTTACGAAACGGATTTTCATGTTTAAAAAAAACCTTTCTGAAACCTGTACGAACACTGGGGTAGTATATCGAGCACAGAAGTACTACGTCATACGTCAAACTCGTTTTTTGACAATGTTAACCTCGAGAAGCCAGCAGATTTAATATCGTGAAGTAAGAATGCATAAAAAACACCACTACACCACCCCTTTAAACATGCTTTTATATAGCCATGTTTACTGATATCATGTTAATGACACCGATTCTGATTGGCACAGTATTTATATCAGCTGAGTTTCAACAATGGATACCATGCATTCTGGCTTGAATTTGTTTTGTCACAGTCTTTTCTCTTTAGTACAGAAACCCCTGGCTAAATGCGCTAGATATATTTTCAGCCAGCACATGGTCTAGTGGTCAGAGCGTTGGACTTGTGATCAGAAGGTTTGAATGTCAGTGCCAGCAGGTCATGACTGAAGGGCCCTTGAGCAAGACACCTTACCCCTGATTGCTCTGCAGTAATGTGACACTGTAAAAAATAAACTACTTGTAAGTCACTTTGGATAAAAGCGTCTGCCAAATGAATAAATGTAAATGTTTAAAGGTTTTTAAGACTACAGAATATAGAACTTAATAAGCAGCCGTAACAGTGACTGATATGACAATATGTCTTCAATACTGTTATTTGTTGTTTCAGAACAGTCTCGGCCCGTATGATATGACCACAAGTTTCAGCTTCCGAGCAATAAACCGCAAACGGTAACAACGCCATCAGTTTCACCTCATCAATTAACGTCAGATAATGACAACACTTAACTTTGCAGATCTTTTTATGCTCAAACAGCCACATTACACATGAACTAAAGTACAAAAAGAATCACCACAGCTGTTTAGCAAAGAAAGAATAAAAGTTAACGTAATAGAAACACAGCCGAGGATTACGAACACTTGAAATGTTAGTGAGCTAAAAACAGTACATTTCACAATCACAAATCCTTCAATTATTCACCGTACACAAACCATTCTCATGCAAACTTCAGCCTCTTCTAACACTGATAACACATCTAGAGATCATTCCCATCATCCCCAGCTTTCTTCAGTCAAAAATTGTCTGTGAACTACAGGACTTCACTCATCTGTTTCTCTTCTCTTGTGCTTAAGATTTCTTTTGACAGTCCTCAACCCTGAACATCACGCTCTTCTTCTGTATCAGTAAGAGAGGTCGGGTCACCTGCTGAAACTCTCATTGAACCTCATTTATGCCCTCTGGAGGCACGAACATTATTAAGAAGCCAGTAAATCACCAAAGAACTCCTGTTCACAACCTAACACTAATAAATCAATTATTATCTAAACAGCTCGGATTTCTTAATAGTAAAACGGTGGGTTCCCATTCAGGCTTTAAGATTAGTCCTTGACCGAAATAACAGCTTGCTGTGGCATATCTTAAAATACATTAATTACCACCATTTTGTCTCAAAGTGCACACAAGTCATGTTTTGTAAAAACAATTTAAATAATTTTATTAAGAGTTAGTCCTGGATTAACATCATTCCTGTTCAGGAAACCGCCCCTAAATTTACTTTCTCCTGCCTCCCATGATGCACCACAGCGAAGATACCAGTCAAATCCTGTAAGCTTACAATTGAGGAACAACATGATTTAAATAAAAATTAAAGATTTAAATAAAATACTTTTGTTATTGGACACAAAACACACCTTTCCTGGTCAAAAAAGTCAAAGAATTGAAGACAAGTAAAGGTAAGATTTTACCAAGCCACAAATGTCAGTCTCTGAGCAACATGTTATTTATTTAAAATACAAAATAAACCTCTTTTTGTCAAATAAGTGTGTTCAGAAATAAAAACCCAGTTCATCCCTCACATGTTATTATGTCCATTAAACATTTGCATAAAACACACACACACCTGAGCATCAGTCCCTTTACTGAAAACTTCATAATATACTTATCAAATTATCACCTTAAAATCATAGCAAAGTTATCCAATTACCTTGACATCAAATAATAACAATGCAAATAAGTATTTTGGAGTAAACACATCTCCTGTAAAAACTCATCTAATGTTCTTCACCATTCTCTATGTTGTAGAAAACATTTAATCAATAATAAAACATTTACATTTTAAAATAAAATGCGATAAATGTTTGTGCTATATGTTCAGTTTAATTGTGACTCATATGGAGTTCAGGGGCCTGTACCATGAATGTAGCTGAACAAACTCAGGGTAGTTGGATTAGTTTTGGGTTGACTAAACCAAACCAACGTGATCAAGCTTTGTTGGTACCATGAAGCAGCTCATGGAGTTTCTTTGTCAACTCAAGCTTTGATCCTGAAGCTAAGATTAGTTTGCGCGCGCGTGCACATGAACGAGTGACGTCAGCATGGCTAAACCAATCGCATTATAAATGAATAAAGCGATTTCTACAATATGAACACAAACATGAATTTCAGCCATGGAGTGATATGTTTCTGCTGTCTACGCAAGAGAGAAGTGCTTCAGAAACACTGCTGATTGCGTTAATGCGCAAGTTAAACACTATATAGTACACACATTACTGTAGTGCTGTAGTGCAAACAGGATCCGCGGGGTCCTCTGTGGAACTACAAGGGGTCCGTGTCCTTGCGGGCAACTTTTTTATGTAAGGCATGAGTACAGAAATATTACAACAAATGTTCATTGAAGCTCCCGCATATTGCAATATTAACCTGCGCGCGGACAAAAAACATCCATTCAGGCAGCAGAAGCAGTTAACCTTACATCTGCTTCATCATTTCCCTTCCGAGTACACATGAGAGGAGTCGCGTGCAAATAAAGTTCATTCTCATATATTTCTGAACTTCTGTACAAATTTGTTAAAGCTGTAAACGGCAAACGACACCACAACGCTTCTGCATTGTAAACTCTTGTAGACATCTTACGTGTTTAAAATCAATCAAACATGCACCGTGTACTGATGGTTCATGTCAAACAAGTTCCCCAAAATAACTCGGACTGGTTGCATGTTGGTCTCCTTTTAGTCTGATATGATAAAAACTAGGGGTTTTTTTTGCAGAAAGAAGACGGAGCTCAGAATTATAAATAGCGGTGTGTTCTGCAACACAGAGAAGCGGAAGAAAATATAAGAATAACACTTAATAAAACAACAGAATGCATAAGCCTCTACCTTTAATAGACTAGTCTTTGCGCCATTAACCAGGGTCAGTCATTTCATTGAAGCCTTAATAAAAACTACGGTTCAGGACAAAGAAAAATGTCCTAATACAGTGAAACTGAAAGTGTTTCTAGATGTTCTTCACCACAGACAAGAATGTAAAAAATGCAATGCAAATACACGTGATACAATAAAAGTGGAATATAAGTAAGTAAATTGAATTTCATGTGAGTGTAAGGGAAAGCCAGCAAATCTGTAAAATCAGATTTTACCTATATTGTAAACAATATTTGATTTTATATTTGTAATATATATTTTTATATTAGTATTTTTATTTTATTAAACAGTATTAAAAATAACTAGACATTCTAACACGCACTGTGAGTCAGTTACGTCACCTCTATGTTTCTTTGCTCACAGCTGATTGGTCAAACTTCAGTCTGAGATCTTGAATCCAGATCATAATCTGCCCCGGAGCAGGTTAGCCGTGCAGCGTAAGATACCATAGCGACGAACACCGAATAAAGCCGAGCTACTTTCATGGTACCTAAAACCCAAGGTTGGCACAAACTAAACTGAAACATAGCTGGCTAGCCACCTAAACCAGCTTCATGGTACAGGCCCCAGGTCTTCTTCGGCTCTTTTAAGTGGCTTCAGTATAATGCCTGTGTGTTACTGCATGTAGACGCAGTGAACAGTTGTTGTGTTCTTTATATGTTTATACACTCACCTAAAGGATTATTAGGAACACCTGTTCAATTTCTCATTCATGCAATTATCTAATCAACCAATCACATGGCAGTTGCATCAGTGCATTTAGGGGTGTGGTCCTGGTCAAGACAATCTCCTGAACTCCAAACTGAATGTCAGAATGGGAAAGAAAGGTGATTTTGAGCGTGGCATGGTTGTTGGTGCCAGACGGCCCGGTCTGAGTATTTCACAATCTGCTCAATTACTGGGATTTTCACGCACAACCATTTCTAGGGTTTACAAAGAATGGTGTGAAAAGGGAAAAACATCCAGTATGCGGCAGTCCTGTGGGCGAAAATGCCTTGTTGATGCTAGAGGTCAAAGGAGAATGGGCCGACTGATTCAAGCTGATAGAAGAGCAACTTTGACTGAAATAGCCTTGAGGCGGATGGGCTACAACAGCAGAAGACTCCACCGGGTACCACTCATCTCCACTACAAATAGGAAAAAGAGGCTACAATTTGCACGAGCTCACCAAAATTGGACAGTTGTTGACTGGAAAAATGTTGCCTGGTCTGATGAGTCTCGATTTCTGTTGAGACATTCAGATGGTAGAGTCAGAATTTGGCGTAAACAGAATGAGAACATGGATCCATCATGCCTTGTTATCACCGTGCAGGCTGGTGGTGTAATGGTGTGGGGGATGTTTTCTTGGCACACTTTAGGCCCCTTAGTGCCAATTGGGCATCGTTTAAATGCCACGGCCTAGCTAAGCATGGTTTCTGACCATGTCCATCCCTTTATGACCACCATGTACCCATCCTCTGATGGCTACTTCCAGCAGGATAATGCACCATGTCACAAAGCTCGAATCATTTCAAATTGGTTTCTTGAACATGACAATGAGTTCACTGTACTAAAATGGCCCACACAGTCACCAGATCTCAACCCAATAGAGCATCTTTGGGATGTGGTGGAACGGGAGCTTTGTGCCCTGGATGTGCATCCCACAAATCTCCATCAACTGCAAGATGCTATCCTATCAATATGGGTCAACATTTCTAAAGAATGCTTCAGCACCTTGTTGAATCAATGCCAAGTAGAATTAAGGCAGTTCTGAAGGCGAAAGGGGGTCAAATACAGTATTAGTACGGTGTTGTTCCTGATAATCCTTTAGGTGAGTGTATGTTGTGTGTTTGTAAATGCTTTTATTTGCTCATCAAGCACAAGCGTTCATGTATTTCTTTACAGAAGATTTATTAATCAGTGGAAACACAGCGAAGAGACAGAAACTCTGTGACAGCCACGCAAAACATTAAATATCATTCAATACAAAAACAAAACTCTATAAAACGTATTGTTTTAAACATTCTTACAAACCACTGTTTGTTTTTAGACATTATAGTAGCTCAATAGATTTCCTAGAAAAATAAGAAATGTTTTCATTATCAAACCTCATGAACAATGATCAAGTAAATACTGCACATATTAAAAGAGTTTATCAAGTGCAATATCAATCAATTCATATCAGTGATTTCATTCACGAGTCATCACATTCATCATCTGTGTAAATAACACCAGAGATTTTTTGAACTTTATAATGGGTTTTGAAATGAATTTTATGAATCACAAACTGATTCAGCCAACATTGACATCATATGAGAGAATAAACACAAATAATAACTTAAACCCATAAATTAAACAGTAACATCAATCAAACAATGAAGACGCGGATGTGATTCATCCCAATCTCAGTAAGTGCATTGTCAGAATGTTGAATATATAGTTATTGAGAGGCATAATGAACATTGATGTGTGAGCAGAAGAGAGAGAGAGTTTGGTGTGATGATTGGATTCAGTGCGTGTTTGTGTTTACAGTAATGACATCTCATATGATCACAGCGACGGTTCAACTGTGACAAATGTTTTCTTCCATGTTATGTAAGACATTTCTACAAAACAGCTCTTTATAAACTCAACTCCTATTTTTAGTGAGCAGACTTCAACTGTGAGAACAATGTTAAGATCGACTCAACTTTTATTATAAATAATTATTTCATGTAAAAATATTTGAAAGAAATTATCATTAAAAATCCCTATCATGTTCTTTTGAATCCAAATTTTCCGTTCTGCGAAATGTTTGTCCATTAAATTGATTTTGTGCTTGGCACCACATTCCCGGCACACAACCCTTGATTCTTGTCAAGATCTGCGTTTACACGGCCCAAAGAACACACAAGATGATGATCAACACACCATCTCTGAACATCTGAGATCATCATAAATCAACACATTCATCAGAAGGACCGAACAGTACCAGTAGTATGTGAAGTATTGCACATGTGTGATTGCTAAGAATCTAATACAAATATATATTTTGACTGTCTTTAGTTTATTTCTGTGTATTTGTGGTCATCAGAAGATGTGCGGATGTCTGTCCATGGTGCTAACGTCGATATGAAACGAAAGACTCTTTTGAGTTCAGCCGTGACGTTCACATACCGGACTGATATTCTGAGAGTGATAATGTGAGAACGACTCTACATGAGTCCACAGCACGGCTCTTTGGTGTTGTTGCTCGTGTCCTCCTCCTCTGGCGCTCTCAGCTTCAGCAGCGGAGGATCTCCACTAGATGGGGTAAAGTACACAGTATCAGGACCGCTCGCGTCCCGCTGTTCTGATGCAGGGGACGCTTCGGTGACGGGCTCATTGTCCCGGGGGTCAGCGGACACAGGTAACGGAGGAGCGGGGCGTTTCTGCAGTTTAGCTGCGGCTCGCTCTCGTTTGAGATCAGCGAGCGTGTGGTGAGATCTCTCTCTGCTCATACCGTCTCCGTCAGAGGAAAGCTCATAGGAGGCGCTGCGGTCCCTGCGGCCTCCACTCTGGCCGTCTCCCGGAAGAGAAGATAGCGCTAGCACACTGCCGTTGCCCAACACAGAGTCTTGAGTTCCATTCTGCACTTCAGCCACCTGTGATGAAGAGACGTCAGGTGAATGAAGACCAGACACCTGCAGAAAGAGAACGAGAGCCTCGGTCACACAGACATCTCTTTATGATCTATGCGCAGCGTCATGTGTTTAATAGGGATGTCCCGAGCCCATCGTAAAGGTCCATATCGGGTTCATTTGTTACACTCAATCTTTTCTGATCACTCTCGTCGTAAAATGAGAGAAAGTAGCAACTAAATCTGCTTTCAAAATGTGCGCAGTGTTAATATACAGAAGCAGCCGCATGTAATGCCTGCAGCACGAGCATTCATTCAATACTGACAATTTAATAACAACAACAACAACAAAAAAACAGTGGTCAGAATGCAGTGAGTTGTCATATGGACTACACTGTGTTTACTAGTAGAAAATAATAAAACCACACCAAAGGGAACTGCTTTGATTCATTCAGTATTTTTCTTTAAGATTCTGCACAATTTTTGTGTAAACTTGAGCAAAATGAGCACATCTATGACACGGAGCGTGCCGATACTTTCATCTGATGAGCACTGAATGTGAAGCGCTTGTGTTCTGAGAGGAATCTTGTGGTTTAAGTAATTGAACTGAAGATGTCACCAGTGCAGTGTTGAGTTCTGCATCCGTCTGTCTGTCTTCATCATCATCCAGAGCATCCGTCTGTCTCTCCTGCCACACCATGGCTTCTTTCTGATGTTCTCTGCGGTACAGACTGCTGCGCTCATTCACACTGCTGCGTCTCACCACTTTACTGCAAACAACAAAAACCAAAATCATCTCCTTCACATATCCTCACTGTTTTTAAATTCTTGAAATGAGAATAATGCATTTGCACTCAGAGATTTCATGAACACTGTGTGATAATGAAGTGAATTAAAGGAACAGAAATACAACTGCACTGTCAACCAGGTGATGTTCTTCACTCAATCTGATGAGAGATTCATGAAGCATCAAACACACGCAAGCACCCATAAAAAACAGAAAGACGTTCAGAATGACATGAGCTCAATTTCTCGTGACGGATGCCAAACAAGTGGATCTAATGGCAGTCTTCAATGTTTTAATGATTATTGATGTTGATGTTCTCACCCTCTGCTGCCGGCACTGGACACTCGTCTCTGTAGAGCGCTCTTGTGTTTCTCCTGACCCTTCATGATGGCGTCGTGTTTCTGTTTTAACTCCATCATTTTAGCCCTAACCTCCTCATCACCACAAACATCTGCAACACAACAACAAACACTCACGTTCTGTCATGACACTCATGCTGAAACCTGTGGGACGCACAAACGCGTGTCTTACCCAGAGGAGTCTCATCCAGATTAGACCTGGCGTTTAAACTCGCACCATTGGCCACCAGGAGCTCAACCATCTGAATCTATGACAGAAACACATGTCATTCTCATTTCTCTGTGTCTGGAGTAACGCTGGGGAATTTCAGGTGTCAGGAGGTTACATGCCTTCCCGTGGGCTCACCACGTGCGGGAGGGACCATAGGGGGTCGGTGCATTGTGGATCGGGCGGCAGTCGGAGGAGAGTGCCTCGACAGCCCGATCCCTGGACACGGAAGCTAGCTCTAGGGACGTGGAATGTCACCTCGCTGGCGGGGAAGGAGCCTGAGATGGTGCGGGAGGTTGAGAGGTTCCGACTAGAGATAGTCGGGATCACCTCTACGCATGGCTTGGGCTCTGGAACCACACTCCTCGAGAGAGGATGGACACTTCATCACTCTGGAGTTGCCCATGGTGAGAGGCGGCGGGCTGGTGTGGGTCTGCTTATAGCCCCCCAGCTTTCCCGCCATGTGTTGGAGTTTACCCCTACGGGTCGGGGTTAGGTCTCTCACTGTTGTTTGTGCCTACGGGCCGAACGGCAGTGCAGAGTACCCGACCTTCTTGGAGTCTCTGGGAGGGGTGCTGGAAAGTGCTCCGACTGGGGACTCCGTCGTCCTACTGGGGGACTTCAACGCCCATGTCGGCAACGACAGTGACACCTGGAGGGGCGTGATTGGGAGGAACGGCCCCCCTGATCTGAACCCGAGCGGTGTTCAGTTATTGGACTTCTGTGCTAGTCACAGTTTGTCTATAACGAACACCATGTTCAAGCATAAGGGTGTCCATCGGTGCACGTGGCACCAGGACACCCTAGGCCGCAGGTCGATGATCGACTTTGTGGTCGTTTCATCTGACCTGCGACCATATGTTTTGGACACTCGGGTTAAGAGAGGGGCGGAGCTGTCAACTGATCACCACCTGGTGGTGAGTTGGATCCGATGGCAGGAGAGGAAGCTGGACAGACTCGGCAGACCCAAACGTACTGTAAGGGTCTGCTGGGAACGCCTGGCCGAGTCTCCTGTCAGAGAGATCTTTAACTCCCACCTCTGGCAGAGCTTCAACCAGATCCCGAGGGAGGCTGGAGACATTGAGTCCGAGTGGACCATGTTCTCCGCCTCCATTGTCGAAGCGGCCACTCGGAGCTGTGGCCGTAAGGTCTCCGGTGCCTGTCGAGGCGGGAATCCCCGAACCCGGTGGTGGACACCGGAAGTAAGGGAAACCGTCAAGCTGAAGAAGGAGTCTTATCGGGCCTGGTTGGCTTGTGGGACTCCTGAGGCAGCTGACAGGTACCGGCAGGCCAAGCGGACTGCTGCCCGGGTGGTTGTGGAGGCAAAAACTCGGGCCTGGGAGGAGTTTGGTGAGGCCATGGAGAAGGACTATCGACTGGCCTCGAAGAGATTCTGGCAAACCGTCCGGCGCCTCAGGAGAGGGAAACAGTGCCCTACCAACGCTGTTTACAGTGGAGGTGGGAGGCTGTTGACCTCAACTGGGGATGTCGTCGGTCGGTGGAAGGAGTACTTCGAGGATCTCCTCAATCCCACCGTCACGTCCTCCATTGAGGAAGCAGAGGCTGAGGGCTCAGAGGTGGACTCGTCCATCACCCAAGCCGAAGTCACTGAGGTAGTCAAGAAACTCCTCAGTGGCAGGGCACCGGGGGTGGATGAGATTCGCCCTGAGTACCTCAAGTCTCTGGATGTTGTGGGGCTGTCTTGGCTGACACGCCTCTGCAGCATCGCGTGGCGGTCGGGGACAGTGCCTCTGGGATGGCAGACCGGGGTGGTGGTCCCTCTTTTTAAGAAGGGGGACCGGAGGGTGTGTTCCAACTATAGGGGGATCACACTTCTCAGCCTTCCCGGGAAAGTCTATGCCAGGGTACTGGAGAGGAGAATACGGCCGATAGTAGAACCTCGGATTCAGGAGGAACAGTGTGGTTTTCGTCCAGGCCGTGGAACGCTGGACCAGCTCTACACCCTCTACAGGGTGCTGGAGGGTGCATGGGAGTTTGCTCAACCAATCCACATGTGTTTTGTGGATTTGGAGAAAGCATTCGACTGTGTCCCTCGCGGCATCCTGTGGAGGGTGCTTCGGGAGTATGGGGTCTGTGGTCCTTTGCTAAGGGCTGTCAGGTCCCTGTACGACCGAAGCAGGAGCTTGGTTCGCATTGCCGGCAGTAAGTCGGACCTGTTCCCAGTGCATATCGGACTCCGGCAGGGCTGCCCTTTGTCACCGGTTCTGTTCGTAATTTTTATGGACAGAATTTCTAGGCGCAGCCAGGGGCCGGAGGGTGTCAGGTTTGGGGACCACACGATCTCGTCTCTGCTATTTGCGGATGATGTCGTCGTGTTGGCCCCTTCAAACCAGGACCTTCAGCATGCACTGGGACGGTTTACAGCAGAGTGTGAAGCGGCTGGAATGAGAATCAGTACCTCCAAATCCGAGGCCATGGTCCTCAGTCGGAAAAGGGTGGCTTGCCCACTTCAGGTTGGTGGAGAGTTCCTTCCTCAAGTGGAGGAGTTTAAGTATCTCGGGGTCTTGTTCACGAGTGAGGGGAGGAGGGAACGGGAGATTGACAGACGGATCGGTGCAGCTTCTGCAGTAATGCGGTCGATGTACCGGTCCGTCGTGGTGAAGAAAGAGCTGAGCCGCAAGGCGAAGCTCTCAATTTACCGGTCAATCTACGTTCCTACTCTCACCTATGGTCATGAGCTTTGGGTCATGACCGAAAGGACAAGATCCCGGATACAGGCGGCTGAAATGAGCTTCCTCCGCAGGGTGGCTGGGCGATCCCTTAGAGATAGGGTGAGAAGCTCGGTCACCTGCGAGGAGCTCGGAGTAGAGCCGCTGCTCCTCCACATCGAGAGGGGTCAGCTGAGGTGGCTTGGGCATCTGTTACGGATGCCTACTGGACGCCTTCCTCGGAAGGTGTTCCAGGCCTGTCCGACCGGGAGGAGACCCCGGGGAAGACCTAGGACACGCTGGTGGGACTATGTCTCCCGGCTGGCCTGGGAACGCCTCGGTGTCCCCCCGGAAGAGCTGGAGGAAGTGTCTAGGGTGAGGGATGTCTGGGCATCTCTACTTAGACTGCTGCCCCCGCGACCCGGCCCCGGATAAGCGGAAGAAAATGGATGGATGGAGGAGGTTACATGTGTAGGGTTGGAGCTGTTTTACAATATCAAGGAATGCTGATGTAGTTCAGATGTGTGTCTGTGCTCACTAAAGGTATCCTAACGTTCTCTACCCACGGTTAACCACCCACGTCATCTCAAATCTGACCACACTATAAAGCTCAACAATATGCTTTATTAAAAAGAACAAAACAGACAGACAGCGTTCAGCTATTGTGTGTTTCTGTTGATTGCGTCTTTACAACGGTGATGATAAAATAAGGTGGATGGTTTTGTTCTAAAGGATTTCTGTGTGGTGTATGACAGAGCGCATATATTGAGTTCTCTTGAATCGATAAATATAAGATTATAGGCAATGTGATTTAATCAGTTTCTGTAGATAAAAAGCAGTGTTTCTTTTATTTTCATTTGAGTTCTGTTCTTTTTATTTGTGACGTTCCTTGCAGTTTGATTAATTGTTCTTATTCAGTTCATCCAAAAATGTGTCATCATTTGCTCATCCTCCTGTCATTTCATACCTGTATAAAAATGGGTTTGATCTGATGAAAACAGAGAAAGATATTTGGAAGAATGTTTGTTATTTTCAATTCTGGGACGTCATCCACTGCCATAGTAGGAAGAATTAAATAGAAGTCAAAGTCAAGTCAGCTTTATTTATATAGCGCTTTTTACAATTTTCATTGTTACAAAGCAGCTGTACAAGAAAACATTGACTATAAGCAAAACATAAAAGGTTATGGAAGTCAAAACACAGGTCAAATATCAGACACACAATAAATTCCTATGTGCAGTGTTAATTAAATAAGACTATCAAATTCTAGCAGCCCCCCCGGCCAGGCAAACAGTGCAAAACAGTATGAAAAGGTGTCCGAGTACTGTTAGTGTTCCTAAATTCTTCAATATATCTTGATATTCAATAAATACAATATGCCTGTTCCTACTATGTTAGTGGATGATGTCCTAGAGCTGAAAATTGCAAACATTCTCACAAACATCTTTCTCCGTGTTCATTGGAGCAAAGACATTTATACAGGTTTGGATCTCTTTAAGCTCCAGTACTGACCTGTCCCCAGCAGGCGGCAGCGTGAAGCGGCGTCCAGCCGTCATTGTCTCTGTCATCAGGAGAGACTTTATTCTCTAGCAGCAGTTCACCCACAGACACGTATCCATGAGCAGCGGCTACGTGCAGCTACACACGCAAGAACACACTCAGTGTTTGGAGATGAAATAGAAACAACAACCTGGACTTCATGTTGACGTCTCTCTCACCAGACTGGCGCCCTGCTCGTCTCTGAGGCTCAGATCTCCAGCGCTCTCCAGCACCTCACGCAGGTCTCGCAGCATCTCTCTCTCTTTAGCTCCACGACATTCATCGATCCGCTCCTGCGTGATTCCTGAACACAAACACACATTAACATGAGATAGTTGTCAATAAATGATTGCAGGTTCTTCGTTTGTGGATTTTGAGTTTGTGCACGTGAGACAAGAGTGCTGATGTATACGAAAAATTAATTCATTCATAAAGAAAGAAAAGAGTGTGTTAGTAAAATCAAACGTAGGAGAAGAATTGACACCACAGAGCTCTTGACGTGCTGCAGAATAAAGTCAAACACTGTAACAGTATCACAATAAATCTATATTCTGATATACAGCGTGGAATGTCTTCACATACAGTCGGTCACTCAGGAGTGAAAAACACATTTACCAAAACATCCAGGCATTGTGTACAAAACTGAACTCAGCAACTAGTTATATATATATTGTATAAACGACCATCAGAGATGTGTCTTCATCTGTTTTTGTGAGGTGCAAGAAAATAGTCTTTATTTAGACACAGGGCTAATGTTAGCCGCTCTCACGAGCCCTTTGCTTAAGTGACAGTGTTGCCAGATCTTCATAGAAAAAAGCACCAAAACTAGCCATGCCCAAAATAAACCTTGAAACTCAAATAGTTTATATTTTTTATAAAAAAAATGTGTCTTGTGGAAATTTCTTCTTATGTTTTGTGAAATATGCGCAGGAGTGATTGTGTCTCTGCCGCAGTGTATGAGAATGAAGTTGTCATGATGACAGACGCTCACCCTGCTCTGACATCACCATCTCAATGAGTTCTAGTGTCGCGTCGTCCTCACACAGATCATATGCCATATTCCCATCTGCATTCACTGCCAACAGATCAGCACCCCTGAACACATCAACATCACACACAACCCACCATAGACATGACACAATTAACACAAGACACACAACACAACAAACAGTTGCTGATGAATGAAGAGAATGAACTCACATGTCCAGCAGTAACTGCACAAGGTTTGTGTGACCGCAGGTGGCTGCTGCATGTAGTGGAGTCCACAGCTCGCTGTCACACGCGTTGACATTCGCACCCGCATCCAGAAGACAACGCGCCACATCCACAAAATCATCTATACAACACTGCAGAGAAACACAACAACAAATGTCACCAAACACTAAACAACAAGCTTCATTTACAAAACCAACGTACAACAGAAAACTGCCTGTACGGCCGTTTCCAAAAAAAACATGTGAACGTGAGAAAAATGAAAACATGCTCATGTTTTTATTTAGTTTAACAAACAAAAAAGGAGATTTCAACAAAATGACTTACTTGTCCCCACATGATGAAAGACTGTTGAATACTTTACAAAACAGTTCAGTATTTTACTTTCTGACACTAGAAACAGTGAATTATACTAATGCTCATCAAATGGGTTTAACTGCACAAATATGATGACATTTTTTTTATTAACTTAAATTATACAATAATATAATTCATTTGAATTTTTACTGTACTACATCACCCTGTTATCCATTTTGGTTGTTGTCTTGTTTATTTGTATTGTTTATGGATAGATGAAGACCGATGCCATGGTTTGCACAGATGATGAGTCTTAAAGTCTATGGGTGGGGCTGAATTTATGTGGGGGGATATAAAAATAACAAGTATTTTCATCTGTCACATTTATTAATGAATGATCATTTGAACGATACATTTCATGGATCACACATAAACCCTGTCATGAGGACTTTTGAGAGTATCTCATTCTTAACATACAGTCAGTGAGAAGAATGCACTCCACAGGCTCAGAAGACAATTGGGATTGACTTGCCAAAATTAGAGGATATTTAGAGATGAATAGAGATGAATCCCTTCCTTGAACCGCCACCTTAACGTGGTGGAGGGGTTTGAGTACCCGAGTGACCCTAGGAGCTATGTAGTCGGGGGCTATATGCCCTGGTAGGGTCTCCCAAGGCAAACAGGTCCTAGGCGACGAGTCAGACTAAGAGTGGTTCAAAAACCCCATATGATGAAAAAGAACTCAAGGACCTTGACGTCGCCCGGTATGGCGCAACCGGGGCACCACCCTGGAGCCAGGCCCGGGGTCGGTGCTCGTATGCGAGCGCCTGGTGGCCGGGCCTTTCCCCACGGGGTCCGGCCGGGCTCAGCCCGAAGGAGCGACGTGGGGCCGCCTTCCCGTGGGCTCACCACGTGCGGGAGGGACCATAGGGGGTCGGTGCGTAGTGGATCGGGCGGCAGTCGGAGGAGAGTGCCTCGACAGCCCGATCCCTGGACACGGAAGCTAGCTCTAGGGACGTGGAACGTCACCCCGCTGGCGGGGAAGGAGCCTGAGATGGTGCGTGAGGTTGAGAGGTTCCGACTAGAGATAGTCGGGATAACCTCTACGCGTGGCTTGGGCTCTGGAACCACACTCCTCGAGAGAGGATAGACACTTCATCACTCAGGAGTTGCCCATGGGGAGAGGCGGCGGGCTGGTGTGGGTCTGCTTATAGCCCCCCAGCTCTCCCGCCATGTGTTGGAGTTTACCCTGGTGAACGAGAGGGTCGTTTCCCTGCGCCTACGGGTCGGGGTTAGGTCTCTCACTGTTGTTTGTGCCTACGGGCCGAACGGCAGTGCAGAGTACCCGACCTTCTTGGAGTATCTGGGAGGGGTGCTGGAAAGTACTCCGACTGGGGACTCCGTCGTCCTACTGGGGGACTTCAACACCCATATCGGCAACGACAGTGACACCTGGAGGGGCGTGATTGGGAGGAACGGCCCCCCTGATCTGAACCCGAGCGGTGTTCAGTTATTGGACTTCTGTGCTAGTCACAGTTTGTCTATAACGAACACCATGTTCAAGCATAAGGGTGTCCATCAGTGCACGTGGCACCAGGACACCCTAGGCCGCAGGTCAATGATCGACTTTGTGGTCGTTTCATCTGACCTGCGACCATATGTTTTGGACACTCGGGTTAAGAGAGGGGCGGAGCTGTCAACTGATCACCACCTGGTGGTGAGTTGGATCCGATGGCAGGAGAGGAAGCTGGACAGACTCGGCAGACCCAAACGTACTGTAAGGGTCTGCTGGGAACGCCTGGCCGAGTCTCCTGTCAGAGAGATCTTTAACTCCCACCTCCGGCAGAGCTTCAACCAGATCCCGAGGGAGGCTGGAGACATTGAGTCCGAGTGGACCATGTTCTCCGCCTCCATTGTTAAAGCGGCCAAGGTCTCCGGTGCCTGTCGAGGCGGGAATCCCCGAACCCGGTGGTGGACACCGGAAGTAAGGGAAACCGTCAAGCTGAAGAAGGAGTCTTATCGGGCCTGATTGGCTTGTGGGACTCCTGAGGCAGCTGACAGGTACCGGCAGGCCAAGCGGACTGCTGCCCGGGTGGTTGTGGAGGCAAAAACTCGGGCCTGGGAGGAGCCTGGCCTCGAAGAGATTCTGGCAAACCGTCCGGCGCCTCAGTAGAGGGAAACAGTGCCCTAACAACGCTGTTTACAGTGGACGTGGGAGGCTGTTGACCTCAACTGGGGATATCGTCGGACGGTGGAAGGAGTACTTCGAGGATCTCCTCAATCCCACCCTCACGTCCTCTATTAAAGAAGCAGAGGCTGAGAGCTCAGAGGTGGACTCCTCCATCACCCAAGCCGAAGTCACTGAGGTAGTCAAGAAACTCCTAAGTGGCAAGGCACCGGGGGTGGCTGAGATTCGCCCTGAGTACCTCAAGTCTCTGGATGTTGTGGGGCTGTCTTGGCTGACACGCCTCAGCAGCATCGCGTGGCGGTCGGGGACAGTGCCTCTGGGATGGCAGACCGGAGTGGTGGTCCCTCTTTTTAAGAAGGGGGACCGGAGGGTGTGTTGCAACTACAGGGGGATCACACTTCTCAGCCTTCCCGGGAAAGTCTATGCCAGGGTACTGGAGAGGAGAATACGGCCGATAGTAGAACCTCGGATTCAGGAGGAACAGTGTGGTTTTCGTCCAGGCCGTGGAACGCTGGACCAGCTCTACACCCTCTACAGGGTGCTGGAGGGTTCATGGGAGTTTGCTCAACCAATCCACATGTGTTTTGTGGATTTGGAGAAGGCATTCGACTGTGTCCCTCGTGGCATCCTGTGGAGGGTGCTTCGGGAGTATGGGGTCTGTGGTCCTTTACTAAGGGCTGTCAGGTCCCTGTACGGCCGAAGCAGGAGCTTGGTTCGCATTGCCGGCAGTAAGTGGGACTTGTTCCCAGTGCATGTCGGACTCCTTTGTCACCGGTTCTGTTCGTAATGGAAGGATGGAACAGGAGATTGACAGACGGATCGGTGCAGCTTCTGCAGTAATGCGGTCGATGTACCGGTCCGTCGTGGTGAAGAAAAAGAGCTGAGCCGCAAGGCGAAGCTCTCAATTTACCGGTCAATCTACGTTCCTACTCTCACCTATGGTCATGAGGTCATGACCGAAAGGACAAGATCCCTGATACAGGCGGCTGAAATGAGCTTCCTCCGCAGGGTGGCTGGGCGATCCCTTAGAGATAGGGTGAGAAGCTCGGTCACCCGGGAGGAGCTCGGAGTAGAGCCGCTGCTCCTCCACATCGAGAGGGGTCAGCTGAGGTGGCTTGGGCATCTGTTACGGATGCCTACTGGACGCCTTCCCCGGAAGGTGCTCCGGGCCCGTCCGACCGGGAGGAGACCCCGGGGAAGACCTAGGACACGCTGGTGGGACTATGTCTCCCAGCTGGCCTGGAAACGCCTCGGTGTCCCCCCGGAAGAGCTGGAGGAAGTGTCTAGGGTGAGGGATGTCTGGGCATCTCTGCTTAGACTGCTGCCCCCGCGACCCGGCCCCCGATAAGCGGTAGAAAATGAATGAATGAATGAATGAATCACACTGATGGGCAAAAGTTCCAATCCTACGTCTCCGGCAGATCATTCAAGGTGTCATGGAGGGACTCGCTGTCCACTGCTCACCATATGATTTGATTTTGCTTTTTTCCCATCTACATGACATCCTTAGGACCCATCATACGTTTAGCAAGGTTAGACCCCATCTCACTGAGCATGCAGCACAACTCCTTGTCCAGGCCTTGGTAATCTCAAAATTGGACTACTGCAATGCTCTCCTTGCTGGTCTTCCTGCAAAGGCTATCAAACCACTTCAGCTGGTTCAAATCGCAGCAGCACTCCTCGTCTTCCAACAGCCCAAAAGGGGTCATGTGACACCCCTGTTCATCTCTCTCCACTGGCTACCGGTTGAAGCCTGTATCAGATTCAAGTCACTGATGTTTGCATACAGGTCTATTACTGGATCTGCGCCGGCATCCTTTAACACCCTCCTACACCCCATCAAGAACCCTGCGTTCAGCAAACCAGCGGCGTCTTGTAATGTCTTCTCATAACGGCACTAAATCCCTTTCCTGCTCATTCTCCTTCACAACTCCTTCCTGGTGGAACATTCTTCCCAATGCGGTCCGGTCAACCACATCTCTCACAACCTTCAAAAAACTACTTAAAACTCTTCTTAAATTACTCTTGTATGACATATCACATATCGCTTATTGCTTCCTGAACTCTCTGTAAGTCGCTTTGGATAAAAGCGTCTGCCAAATGACTCAATGTAAATGTAAATTCAATGCAATGATTTCTGCACACACATCTGCTCTTGTTCTGTATGTTAGATGGATAAATGACACCCAGTGAAAGTACAGTGAATCTGCTGAACCGAAAGAAGTGATATTATGAGAGGAGTCAGTCTTTCATGTGCACACGAGCAGCAGTTTATTTTCTTTAGACTTCTTTGACTTGTAAAGTAGAAACAAATATTGTCAGCTCTTGGACACCTCATCCGAATTTTGTCAACACATTCACAAGAGAAAGAAGCTTTCCCATCCATCAGATACATATTTGATATTAGAGGAAAGTTATTTAAATAAAGGACTTTCTGTTCTTTAATTTGGTCCTTAATCAAATCTCATAACGCAGTCATCAGTTTTAGATTATTGGCTGTTTTCACCAGAGTGGCCAAATTTCTCCATTCACTGTAATGAGCCTGATGATGTTCATATATTATATTAGGCGGCTGAGTAAAAAGTGACTTTTTTCTACATTTTCCCCCTCGACCTTGAGGAAAACAGCCAAAGCTCATGCTGAGTGTGGACAAAAACTGTCTGGCATCTTTTAAAAGAGCAACACTTTTAATAGGAAACAACAGAAGAAATAAGCTGTAGTGTTCGCTGGTAAATCTGTTGTTTTGTTTGTTTACACACAGATTAAAGTTCAAACAAATAATATGACATCTTTCATTAAAACCCTGCTCTTATCTGTTGATCATTCTGGTGTCTTGAAGGTTATTATTAAATGGACCATTATGAAAGAAATGTTGATAATTGTGGTCAAAATGTTAAATTGAAGGTGCTCTAAAAATTTTTGCATGTGCTCCTAAACTTTTTCGAGTGATAACAGTTCTTCTGGAAAAAAGGTAATTGGAGCACTGCGTCTCTCAGATGTCTATTATTGTGTGTGTGTGTGTGTGTGTGTGTGTGACCTGATGAAGCGCTGTGAGTCCGTCTTCATTGATCAGATCTGGACTGACTCCATTATTCAGCAGCTCTCGCACTGTTATGAAGACACAAAGCAACAACAGTAAGTACACACCATATGATTTAAGCTGCTTGCGTCATGTGTTTATGTTGGGTTAGAGGTCACTCTTGCACACGAACTTGAATAAAAGAGTTCACTTCCATCAGCGCATTGTGTGTGATCACGAGAGAGTCGCTTTACGGCTGAAGGCTGACCTCTGACCCAACGTGTGAAGTCTCTTATTTTGAAGTCCTCAGACATTTGATTAAAACGTCTCGTTTTCTACTGTTAATTGACATTTGACAATTATACACTTTATTTAACCTTTATTTTTCCATGAAGGTCCTATTGAGATTAAAAGAAATCTCTTCTTCCGGGAAGTCCTGGCCAAGATGACCGTACAAAAACACATTCAAATAAACATATAACACACAAAACATCCGTGTTCTGAATGTACCCTAGGTACTTCTAATTCAATTTCAATTGACGATCTGGTGCTATAGTTTTTCTTACACTGACATAAAAGACTCTGAAGAACTTGTCAGACGCTTTCACACTAAGCCACTTACATTGCATTATACGACACATTTGTTTCTGAGTATATGTAATCCCTGTGATCTGAACCCATGACCTTTGGCATTGCTAGCGCCTGAGCATACACTGAGTCTACACCGGA
Source organism: Barbatula barbatula (assembly GCA_037178815.1). Lineage (NCBI taxonomy): Eukaryota > Metazoa > Chordata > Actinopteri > Cypriniformes > Nemacheilidae > Barbatula > Barbatula barbatula. The sequence goes on from CM074082.1 coordinate 13,050,507, forward strand.
CGCGACCAGCGTGACATGACAAAAGACATTAGACGTGAACTTTCCCTTTAACCCCCCAGTGTCGTATGGTAAAGCCCTACATTTCAACCCGAGACAGATGGGCCTGACAAATTTATGCTCCGCCCCCCTGAGGATTTACTCACAGATACTCACATTAAGCCCAATTTTTACTTGTGTGTCAGACCTCTACGCCGTAGGCTACGTGTCGGTTTTCATTTACGCTTCATTGTCCGCGTCGACAGGCAATGACCACTAGGCGTCAGTGTCCACGTGCGTGTTGCTTGTGTATCCAAGAGCCGAAGAAGAAGCGGCTCGTTTGAGAAGCATTAGCAGTGATAGCGGCAAGTAAACAGTCACTTTTGTTTCAGCTTGAGATGTTTAATACAGAAGAACAAATCATTTACTCAGATAATTCATTCAGAAATGCGTTTGAGTAAACATGAGTGTTTTGACCTGAGGGAGGGGTTCAAACAGACCAATCACAGCACTTGCGGTCCGCGTTGAGTTGCAGTTTTTTTAAAAACCAAACTATTATGAAACATCTCTAAAAGCAGCAAAGGCTGAGCACCTCCGTAAACTCATAGAAACTAACAAAACAATCCAAAGTTTTTATTTAGTGCAGTAGCTAAATTAACAAAAAACTGAATTCACTGGCCTTGGTAATCTGCCGTACCTTGGTAGCAATGAATTCATAAAACAATTTATAGATAAAATATACGAGTCAAAATAGTAAAAACTCAACCTCCAAGTCTGTCCTATGAATTAGTACCAACTAGGGCTGCACGATTAATCGAAAAGAAATTGCACGCATTTAGTGGTTGGCTGTCAGGTTTTATGCGCAGTTTGTCAGTGAAATACTGTTAAATGCAGCTGCATCCGAAAGCCAGAGGGCGCTCTCGCACATTCGGTGGCTGCAACCTTCTGAAGTTGTGGATTCAAAAACGAGGACTTGTGCTTGAAAGCACGCAGCCTCAAAAGTCCATGAACGGAACTGTAATGAGACGGTCTAGACTCGCAGAGGATTTCCTAATAGCGTCACCTGCTGCTCATGTTGCGGTTACAGCAGCGACACACAGCAGAGAAGATTTTAAACAAATACAGAGCCAGAAAAATGATATTTTATTTTGGAGAATATGACACGTTTATGTAGATTACAACAGCCCAACAGTAAATTAAATTAACCAACTGTTGACAAAACATAAATTGAAAACACAATAATGCACCAATATAAGCGATGCACCGATACCAGTACTAGGGTCTCGGTACGATACTGTGCTCATGTACTCGTACTCGTACAACTACCCGATACCACCTTATGGCAACACATCTTCTGATGCGGAGTCGCGCGGAAAGTCATAAAATTCCCCACGCACACCACCAAGCGAAAAGAGTTCACGCGCTCTCGTCATCTTTGCCGCGCGGACCTCCGTTTACCTGTTGAAAGTCGGAAGAGGCGCCATGTCAGCCGTTAGGAGATATCTTAAGATAAGCGATGATGATAAAAGTAGAGCAGACTGCAAACTATGCTCTGCTAAATTGTCAAGAGGAGGGGTGAGAAATAGCTCCTTTAACACAAGCAATTTGATTAAACATCTAAAGAACCAGTATAACGCCAGGGTCAAAGAGTTTGCTAATGCTAGCACCGGGAAACTGCAATAACCAACTTAGCAGCAAACGCTGGAGAAGCGAGAGAAAATGTCCAGAGACAAATGACAGAGGCTCAACATTAAGCCTGTTCACGTGCTTGTCCTTCAGACACGTGAATGACAGATTAAAAATAAGTGTTCAATCAGCTTTGACATATTTAAATCTGCACATTTGTGATATTTTTTTTACCTTTAATAAAGAGTGTTTTGCGTAATCTTATTAAATATAGGCTTTGCTTTAGCTTTCATGAATTCGTGCTCTTTTGTCCATTCCGGATTAAATGATGTCGGACGTTTCGGCATGTTAACGTTATGATGTGACGTAGCCAGTACGTGGAATCCACCTCAATTCGTGGAGGCTTGTTTACGTTTTTAACCAATTATATATCAGATATTTTTTTGACACCTCTTTCAGCCAATCATTTGTTTGACCGGAGATCTTACGGCGTCAGGCGCTATGCTGCTGCGTTCCAATAAAGGTTTTAGAGCGCGTTTTTTAAGGCGGATTCAGTGCAACTCCGAAAAGGAGGACAAATGAGTGTCCGGCTTGAGGCTGCGCGGGACGCCGGACAGGGGGCTTAAAATCCAGACTGTCCAGCCAAAAGCCGGACGTATGGCCACCCTAGCAAGTACCCGAATGTAAGTCAAAAGTGGTATCGTTGCATCCCTACCAGTAATGTTAATTAACAACATATATAATATTAAAACACAGAAATTTACAGTTTTTGTGAACTTTTAAGGTTTTGAATGATTATTTAAAAATTTCAAGTAGACAGCTGTATCTGTCTTCTGTAAATGTGAGAAAACTAAACACTTTTTGGAGATATGAAGAACGCAATACTACGCTACAGGAACTCAAGATTAACATAAGATTGGCAGAAACTCCTTCCGTTACCTTACATTTAAGAAAGATGGAGTTTTGTAATGACACGAGAGTGAATTTACTTCTTACCTTCATCTCGATCATTTCTGGCTGCAGCCTCCAGTAATGTGATGTTAGTGGGGAAAGTCACCTTCCGCTTCTTTCCATCTCTCTTCTGAGCATGAGCGCTGTTCTTCTCAATCTGAGCCCAGTCTTTAAGCTGTTGTGTGCGTCTCTTCTGTGCATGTTTCAGACGCTCGGTGGCTGAGAGACGGCCGACTGTGTTCATTTCAGCGAGCAGCTCCGCATGTTCAGCCATATGATTCACTTTACTCACCATCCAGCCACACTTCTCCAATCACAGCTAGCCGTCAAACTCTAGATCTGATTCACACGCCGATGACAGCCAATGAAATCTCATCATCTTCTTGTCAACCATTCATTTTTGGACAGTGACAGAAATATCTGAAACAGAAAGAGGGTGCATACTTGTTTTATGGCTGTATACGGTCTCTGTAAGACCGCAGTCTGAACACACGATCATCAGACTCCTCATGGTCACTCACATTCAAAGCGCTTTATCTTACAAATGAATGTGAGTGAAGTGAGAGAATGCTCTCTCTGAAGATCAAAAGGCTGACAGAAAACTGGGATTTACTTGATCATTTCTACTGTGTGTGCGCTTACTATTCTGAACGGATTATATCTAGTTTTTAAGTGTTATTGAGCATTATGTTTTATCAAGTACTTTAGAATTATCTATATTTCACAATTGTGTTTTGTCTTTCTTTCAAATCTGCACAAACATGTATTTACATTTAGTAATTTAGCATATGCTTTTATTCAAAGCCACTTACAGATGAGGTAAACAATGGAAGCAATTTGAAAAACATAAGGACAACAAAAAGTGCAAAAATAAACCTACAAAAAACCTCAAATAATGACTTTTCAAAAACGATCTATGCCATTAAAAGATCTATTAAAATGGACATCCCAACCCAGATTTGGCTCAAAATTTTTAAATCAATAATCAAACCAATTATATTATATGGCAGTGAAGTGTGGGGTCCATCTATAAAATGCGATTTTGTAAATTGGGATAAACATCCGATTGAAACTTTGCATTTGGAAATCTGTAAGAGAATACTTAAAGTCCAAAGGAAAACACCCAACAACAGATGCAGGGCAGAATTAGGCCAATACCCTCTCCTCCTAAACATTCAAAAAAGATCCATTAAATTCTGGAAACACTTAAAGACAAGTGAGCCAAACACATACCATTATAAAGCCCTGAAAGACCAAGAGCTACGATTAGCAACGACTCCTCTGTGTCAGAGACAGAGAGAGACAGAGACAGAGAGAGACAGAGAGAGACAGAGAGAGAGAGAGAGAGAGAGAGAGAGAGAGAGACAGAGAGAGAGACAGAGAGAGAGAGAGAGAGAGACAGAGAGAGAGACAGAGAGAGAGACAGAGAGAGAGAGAGAGAGAGAGAGAGAGAGAGAGAGAGAGAGAGAGAGAGAGAGACAGAGAGACAGAGAGAGAGAGAGAGAGAGAGAGAGAGAGAGAGAGAGAGAGAGAGAGAGAGAGAGAGAGAGAGAGAGAGAGAGACATAGCACCAATAGCACTTTATGGATGTGAGGTTTGGGGTCCCCTCACCAACCAAGAGTTCACCAAATGGGACAAACACCCAACTGAGACACTGCAAACAGAAATGTGTAAAAACATTCTACGGGTACAACGCAAAACCCCAAACAACGCCTGCAGAGCAGAATTAGGACTATATCCTCTAATAATTAAAATATAAAAAAGAGCGATTAAATTCCATAACCACCTTAAGAACAGCGATACAGAATCACTCCATCACAAAGCCTTACGTCATCAAGAGCTGAACCCAGAGAAAAGTTGTCTCATCCAACTGATCTCAGAACTAACTCTAAAACCCCAAACGTGTCCAACTGAACCCCAAACTCCAGCCAGAATTAACCAAATGATAAAAACACAAAAAGAAAAATATCTCAAACACTGGACAGAAGCAACAGCTCAGCAAAGTAAACTTGAATGCTATCGGTCATTAAACAGAGAATATAAACCTCAAAAGCGTCTCAGACCCTAAACTAAGAAAAGTGTTGACCATGTACAGACTCAGTGAACACAAGCTCACTGTGGAGACGGGCCGACACAGACAGACATGGACTCCAAGAGAAGAGCGACTGTGTCCACACTGCACACAGAGACAAGTGGAAACAGAGCTGCACTTCTTAACCTCGTGTCCAAACTATACGGACATCAGAGAAACATTCTTCCCCCAGTTCACAAACTTCCACAAAGACTTCAAGCAGTTTCAACAACAGGACAAGATCTCATACATACTGGGAGAAAAGCCCATCAGCTCAAACCTGACGGCGAGATACGTCAAGTCCTGTCACGACAGAAGAGCAACAACCAGCACAACACAGACACAACACAACACAACACAACACTGACACAACACAACACTGACACAACACACACAACACTGACACAACACACACACAACACTGACACAACACACACAACACTGACACAACACACACAACACTGACACAACACTGACACAACACTGACACAACACACACACAACACACAGACACAACACAACACTGACCCAACACTGACACAACACTGACACAACACTGACACAACAACAGGACAAGATCTCATACATACTGGGAGAAAAGCCCATCAGCTCAAACCTGGCGGCCAGATACGTCAAGTCCTGTCACGACAGAAGAGCAACAACCAGCACAACACAGACACAACACACACAACACTGACACAACACAACACACACAACACTGACACAACACACACAACACTGACACAACACAACACACACAACACTGACACAACACACACAACACAGACACAACACACACAACACTGACACAACACAACACTGACACAACACACACAACACTGACACAACACACACACAACACTGACACAACACACACAACACTGACACAACACACACAACACTGACACAACACTGACACAACACACACACAACACACAGACACAACACAACACTGACCCAACACTGACACAACACTGACACAACACTGACACAACAACAGGACAAGATCTCATACATACTGGGAGAAAAGCCCATCAGCTCAAACCTGACGGCGAGATACGTCAAGTCCTGTCAAGACAGAAGAGCAACAACCAGCACAACACACACAACACAGACAACACTGACACAACACTGACACAACACTGACACAACACTGACACAACACTGACACAACACTGACACAACACAACACTGACACAACACTGACACAACACAACACTGACACAACACTGACACAACACTGACACAACACTGACACAACACAACACTGACACAACACTGACACAACACACACACACAACACAACACACACACACAACACTGCACACAACACACACAACACTGACACAACACAAAACTGACACAACACACACAACACTGACACAACACACACACAACACTGACACAACACAACACAAACTGACACTTATGACAGGATCCTGTCACTTTCACTAAGAACTTTTGTCAATACTTTGCACTTTTATGTCTGTATTGATGTGTACATATTGTTTCTTATATAGGATACTCTTATTTTATTTTATACAGAATGTTTATATTTAATCTTCCTGCTTTGGCAATGTAAAACACTTTTTATCATGCCAATAAAGCTTCTTTGAATCTTGAATCTTGAATCTTGAGAGAGAGAGAGAGAGAGAGAGAGAGAGAGAGAGAGAGAGAGAGAGAGAGAGAGAGAGAGAGAGAGAGAGAGAGAGAGAGAGAGAGAGAGAGAGAGAGAGAGAGAGAGAGAGAGAGAGAGAGAGAGAGAGAGAGAGAGAGAGAGAGAGAGAGAGAGAGAGAGAGAGAGAGAGAGAGAGAGAGAGAGAGAGAGAGAGAGAGAGAGAGAGAGAGAGAGAGAGAGAGAGAGAGAGAGAGAGAGAGAGAGAGAGAGAGAGAGAGAGAGAGAGAGAGAGAGAGAGAGAGAGAGAGAGAGAGAGAGAGAGAGAGAGAGAGAGAGAGAGAGAGAGAGAGAGAGAGAGAGAGAGAGAGAGAGAGAGAGAGAGAGAGAGAGAGAGAGAGAGAGAGAGAGAGACACAGAGAGAGAGACACAGAGAGAGAGACACAGAAACACACACACACGCGCATACACGCACGCACGCACGCACACACACACACACACACACACACACACACAACAGACAGAAACACACCCAGACAGACAGAAACACACCCAGACAGACAGACAGACACACACACACACACACACACACACACACAGAAAGCCAGACAGAAACACACCCAGACAGACAGACACACACACACACACACACACACACACAGCCAGACAGCACACACACACACACACACACACACAGACACCGACAGACACCCAGACAGACAGACAGACAGACACACACACACACACACACACACACACACACACACACACACACACACACACACACACACACACAGACAGCCAGACAGATAGACACACACACACACATTAGAAAACTGTCATTATAAAGAACAGAAGTTATTTTGGATGCACGAATAGCTCAGACAGAACCTCCAGTGACAGTATTGAAGTCTGTTCCAGTGAATGGATGAAGACTGTTGTGTTAGTTCCTATGATTCAATGAAACACTTCAGTTACATCAATTCAGCTGCGTGTCCAGAAAAACACGTTCAATTATATCACGATGTGTGTTAGTGTACCACTTCATATTGTTAGAAGTGTGTGTGTGTGTGTGTGTGTGTTCTGTAGTCTATTTCCTGTTTACTAGCACAATGCTAACCTGTGTACACTTCACCTGAACTCCATTACACGATTCATAAAATAATAACCATCATTCACGAGCGCTTTAAACACGAACAAAACAACAAAACATTTGATGTGTCATCGCGTATTAAAGCTGTCTAATGCGTGTATGTGTGCGTGTGGCCTGTGAACACCTGAAACACACACCTGCCATAAAACACCTGTCTGACACGTCACATCAACGCTTCTGTGTCACCTGTTTCGCCGAATCACCTCAATCCGAATAATGATGTTTGTTCATTGTGTCTTTCAGTTGTTTTCTGACGCATTAAAGTTTCTCCATAACAACAGCGGCTCTCGGCGGCTCGTCCTTCCGCTCACGGCATCACGACAGTCGGCGCTGTTCTCTCAGTCTCGCACACAAACCCGATGAACGGTTCTCAACTGGGCGGGGCTTAACGGAAAAGACGCGCTCCATGATTGGTCACATATAAGTTGTCTAAATAGTAATGTTTTTATACGAAACCCACAAATTTCGTTCAAATTCAAAGTCTAGTGTGAAAGGTTTGTCGGTATCATTATTCAGGCGTTTATTATTCACATTTATGTCAACCGTCACGTGATACTTTACGCCACGCTGAGGACATTGGACCAATCACAGCCCACGTCATTGTTGGATCCGGACGGATGTGGACATTAATATGAAGAAGGTTACCTGACGTTCGTCTACCTGAGAAAAAAACACGTTCTTATGCGTAATTTATGGGAGTACAGTGCACAACTTTGTATTATTAACTCATTATTACCTCCCTCACTACCTCATTTTGTGAGTCAGATTGAATTAAAGTTGGATGATACCTACTTTTAAATATCTTTTTGTATTTACACAACACCTAATGGTTGGAATACACTGCAAGACTTTTTCAAATCTGAACATGAAGACTGATGAAATCTGCAGACTGACACAGACTTTCAGCAACAAGTCCAGACTGAAGATCTGAGCAAAAGTCTTCTAGTGTATTTAAGCCTTAAGTGACATTCACAATGTTTTATGAAAAAAGTGCACAGACGACCGCACCTGCAGTAACACTCACGTTTCCTTGTGTTTATGAGAGTTGTGTGTTAGAAACAGAATATGTGTCACAATAGAAGAGAAAACTGAGCAGTCACAATATTTGACAATAACTCTGAAATTAAAAACATAACTTATTGTGATCATTTAATACACTTGTTCAAACTTTTGCCTTGAGAGTCACAATGGTTACAAAATCCCTCTCCCCTCCTAAAACTACACTCATATGTTCGGTGTAATTCCATTGGCAAAAAAAGAGAGAAAACCCTAATGAAAAATGTAAAACCCCCTCTCTTTATTGCACTTATGGTATTATTGCCTCCTTATGACAGATCAGTTTATGGTTTTCAAATTTCTCTGGGTAAAAGCGTCTGCTAAATGCCTAAATGTAGGCTAAACATAAAGATGCATTTGTAGTATTGTTTATGACTTTTTTCATTTTCAATAGCCTATTGTGATATTGTAGACCTAATTATCGTGAATTCTTTTAGTGAAATTCTGATTGTGACAACATATACACAACTCATATTACTAAATAGCCTACTACTTTATCACATTACTTTTTCAATTACTTAAATGTATTTTACTTTGTTTACATGGCATTGTGTTTCTGTATATTTCTTTATATTACCATTTCACTTTATTTAAGCTTGCACCACATACACAACACTTTTGTTCTTTGTATAAACATGTGCACGCAGCCCAATGCTGTAATTGCTTTGGCCATACAATTTTTGTTATGCCAATAAAGCACTTCACTTGAAAACTGAGAGAGTTTAGATTTTTTGCTCTCATTTCTACTACTTTACAGAAATACATTTTCCATTTTGAAGATACACTGTGTTCCGTCTGATGAACGAACGAATGAATAAAGCAACAGCAGGAATGACTGATAAATAAGGTTTTTAAAGCGGAAGTTATCCAATCAGCGTTGAGCGTTAGTTTGATTAGCGCGCCGCGTCATCAGCACGCAAATGAGCGATCTTCAGGCGCAGAGAGAGAGAGAGACGCGCACGAGCACGAGCACGAGCGCGCGGGTGTATCAGGTAAGGCACGTGCGTTAAATGTTCATGTTTAACAGTGACAGCATCGGACACACTTACAAATCGCATCCGAGTTCAAAACTCGCTCCAGTAGATCTCGATCTGTTCTCAGGGCGATTATCAGATCTCTCAGTCTGATTCATCCCTCTATTGTCTCGGAAGAGATTCTTCCTAATCCAACTTGTTTTCTCTGTGGCTGAGTGAGGAAATCCCTCTAACCTGAACAAATCCACCTGCTTTCCACGTATAATCACTGCAGTCGTTTATAACTTTTCTTTTATTAATTTAAGGGTGAAGATTATACATTAAATTGATAATAAAAGTAGAATAAACGAAACCGTCTCAAAATATAGACTATATGACAAAAGAACGTGCAGTGAAACGTCATTTCTTGAGTGTGATGATTTATTTATTGACTCTTATTTCCTTCATTGACCTTTAATGGTGAAAGTTTACCAATGGGGTGATATGCGTACACACTAAAGACAAAATGCGATTAACCGTTCAGCGAAATTAAAGCAGTATTTCAGATTCATGTGAACAGAGTTGAGCTCATTTAATCCTTTAGACTCATTATTAATGGCTGGAATTCCCTACAAGACTTTTAAACTAGACATCACACACTTAATAGAAACAGACCGACTGATGAAATCTGCAGACTGACACAGACTTTCAGCAACAAGTTCAGACTGAAGATCTGAGCAAAGGTCTTCTAGTGTATTTGAGATTTAAATCATACCTTTCCTATTTACTTTCCAGTTTTTATAGATCTTATTGTGGCGTTATTATTATTTTATCAGCTGAATGAAAGAAAATGTGACCTTGTGATTAAGGGTTATTTGGGGATTTGGACAACGTTCTGTGTGTTTGGTCATTTTTAGCTTAAATCGGCTGTTTGTTTCACATGATACATCATTCTTACCGTATTAGATTTACACCAAAGTGACATTAAATCAGCTGCACATGTACACTTTATTATTAATATACAATTTATAATATTTTAGAAATTCAAAATAAACAATCAACTATGACAATGAAATTACAAATATTTCAACTTAATCTGTATAAATATTTGGCACATCAAATAAGGGTTGGTGTTAGATTTTCTTTGATTTTTCCTCTTAAAAATGTTTTTAATAATAGGTTATTTCATTTGATTAAAAAAGGTTATTATTTAAAACGATGACAGACTCCATAAACGTGCATATTTCTGCAATTGATATATAGAGGAATGAAGATCATTGAAGGGGCGTTAAGTGTTGTGCAGTAGAAAGTTCTGTGCTGATGTTTATCATTAGGAGTGTTATTTACAGCAGCGATACCCCCCCCCCCCACACACACAAACACCCACACTTACCCTATCACCCCACACACACACACACACATCCCCCACGCTGATCGCGCTCATTCTCTCTCCCATTACGCAGCGGGATTGACATGAAACTGTGAATTGTTTGCTGTTCAAACAGAGTTGACCTGGAGCCAGCAGTCTGACCATACCTGCCCCCCACACCCACCCACTCACCCACCCATCTACATCAGCATGACAAAGCATTGGGGGGGTCCGGGCCTGTTGGCACCAGCAGTGTTCTCTGTAGCAATAGCGCATCTCGACCCTCACCTTGACTGCCGAGACCCGTCATCCACACCCGGCTGGCGTTACTCCACCGAGCCGCTGCTGGACAAGCCCAGCACCTCCATCACCTCCTCATCATCGGTGGATAAAGTGATGGCGCAGGACTCGTGTAAGCTCGGTTCGTGGGAACTTAAGGATAGAAATGTGAACGGAGGAAAAAAGAAGAACTATCAGCGTTACCCCAAACCTCCGTATTCATACCTGGCGATGATCGCCATGGTCATCCAGAACTCTCCAGAGAAGAAACTCACATTAGCAGAGGTATGACGACACATTCTGATTTACTTCAGAGTCAACGAATCAACACTTCTCGTGACTTTACAACTGTCCGCAAAAAACATAAATGCGCTATATTTTTCATCAGTCAGTAAACCGGAGTTTTTTTTGTACCTCTCTCTGACTATAAATCTTGTAATCTGTCATTTGTCATCGGATTATCCAAAGCATTTAAATGATAAGTGTTTTAAAATACGTTTCACTGGACCCGTCGCTTCCAGATGTTTCACATTAACATGTATCTACATAAGGAAAGTGGAGTGAAGTGAGATGTTGGCCTGTGAAAGGGTTTGTATTGTAAGAGATCGATCGAGTATCACGCTGAGCGCAATTACAGCGCATCACACTTTCTTTAAGACTCCTGGAACACACCAACATCACGAATTCACGTCATACAGCACCGAAACATTTCATTTCACTATTGAATTAATTTCTATTGAGATCCCTTTATGATACTGCTACTAAACACACACACACGTTTACTCATGTTGCCTAAATCAAGAATGATGGAGAGAAAATGTCACAATGTTTGATTCTGAAAGGGATTTGTGGTAATCAGAACTTTCATTTACCCACCGTGTCATTTTAAACCTGTGATTTCTTTTTTTTTCTTCAGCAGAACAAAAAAGTAGATATTTTGAAAAATGTTGCTAACAAAAAACCGTTGGACCTCTTTGACTTGCATTAGTTTTGTGTCCATACAACAGAAGTCAATGGGGACCATTGGTTTTTGGTGACCAGCATTTTTTTTTTAAATATCATCTTTTGTTTTTTGCAGAAGAAAGAAAATCGCACAGGTGAGTAAATAATGACAGACTTTTCATTTTGAAGGTGAACTGTTCATTTAAAAAATATCAATGTTTATGATTGAAATATCAGCAAGTGACAACATGAGAATCCAAGAAATTCGAAATGATGAAAAAGTTAACTAATGCACTATAAGTGTAGTCCTTTCATTTCTTCTTTTTAATCATTCATGTGTGTGAATCTTATGGTGAATAATGGCCCTCTCTCTCTCTCTCTCTCTCTCTCTCTCTCTCTCTCTCTCTCTCTCAACAGATTCTAAAGGAGATCAGTACATTGTTTCCTTTCTTCAAGGGGAATTATAAAGGGTGGAGAGACTCCGTACGACACAATCTCTCCTCATATGACTGCTTTGTCAAGGTGTGTGATTCTTTGCTTCTGGACTTTTTTGAGTCCCAAGTATTTATCAATAATTGAACGTCTTTGTGTTCTCTCTCTCTCTCGCTGTAGGTGCTAAAGGATCCCAGTAAACCACAGGGTAAAGGGAACTTCTGGTCTGTAGAAGCGAGCAGAATTCCCTTGGAGCTGCTCAAAAGACAAAATACAGCAGTTTCCCGTCAGGATGAAACAATCTTTGCTCAGGATCTGGCTCCATACATCTTTCCAGGTTACTCTCAGGGAAACAAGGCCATGCAGGCGCCCATTAACCCTCATCTGGTCTCCGTTCCCACCCGCCGCAGCCCTTCTCCATCGGAGGACCCCTGCCGTCCCAAACTGGACTCCAAGTTTGCCATCGATTCTCTCCTGCATAGCCTCCAGCCGGCTGCTTCCGCTGGAGACAGGCAGAGAGAGAGGGACAGTTGGGGTGCTGAGCTCCCCCCGCACACCCGTTCTGCCTCACCTCCACGCCCGTCCAACACCTTGTACAGCTGCAGTTCATCAGCCAGCTCAGCCAGTCCTGCATCCGATCTGTCAGATGAAGACTGGAGAGGGGCGACGCGTGTCGGAAAGAGATCGAGTGACAGAGAATCCACGTCGGACGGATACAACGACTCGTTCCACCCGTCCAGCAAAAACCCCAAACGTGGCTCCACCCCTCCGTGGGAGCTTCCCACATCTTACGCCAAATACACACCCCCTAACGTCATCGCCCCGCCGAGCATGCGCTTCAACGGCAACCCGTTCGTGCCCCTGGGTGGCCTTCCGTTCTACAGTTACGGAGGTGCCAATCACCTGATCACGGCGGTGGGTCACGCGTATTGGCCCATCCTACCGAGTGGCCCGGTTTCAATACAAGCTCCTCCCCTCCTCATGGACTTGGACAGCATGCTGCAATCTGTTCCACCCAATAAGAGCGTGTTCGATGCCCTCGGCCCCCCCAGTCAGACTGCTCATGCCCCTCCCACCCAGTACGCCCTTCAGAACGGACCTTCGCTTTGTAAATACTCGCTTTAATGGCGAATTAAATGAGTCCTGGATTCAATGCCTGTGGCACTGGAGCGTCTCACGCCGCTCTTTACAAATGTACTGAAAACATCGTTGTGTTGTTCCTAAATCAGCCTCACAACTGTTTGTTTATTTTCATGTTTGAACCCTTGAAGTTTTATGTGCTTGTTTTTATTGGCTGTGTTGCAGTTTGTTTTCATACGAAAATCCTAACATACTTCAGTCTAAATGGGGTAATAGTGTTTTCTTTTTTAATATTTGTTTTTCATTTCTCATCAATGTGATGGTGTTTTTTCTACCCCACTCAGATCAGTCGTGTTATCAGTCCAGTGTTGTTTTTTTCTGGCTTGCGTCCACGTGTCAGGATTCAGTGTTTTTTATCAGTGGACTCTGTGTCTTTTCGTCTTATCTTTAGGCTCCTCTGTTCTGCATCACTGGAGAGATTTCACACAAACTCTCGCTGATATTAAACTGCTCTCCACATCTCACTGAAATATCACGTGTGTGTTTTACTGAAATGATGCAGGTCTTGATACAACTGTCCAGAGGATCATATAAAAACATCTGATGGGTTTGTTTGATCGGTGGCTTGCGCTGGTGTTTCTCCATCTGGTGAACGTCAAGCTGAACCTCCTGCTGTTCTGTTGTCCTCCCCCGGCCCTCATACAGATCCTTCTGATCTCACTTATTTTTATCTTTACTTCTCTAAGAATTTCTGTAAACATACAGTATAAATACAGTTTTTCTGCTGGTCCAGATCTTTCTGAAGTTACTCTGCTGGCCTTTATTCCTAAAATATGAGCAGATGGATCTCCGTAAAAGTTATTCAGTGAGATAAAACACATTTCTGTACAAACTGTTTTTAGAATGACAATTAACACAGATTTACCCAAGTGTTATTTTGCTTGATTCTTAAATGAGATCCAGGGAAAGCACATCTTTACGTAAAAAAAACATGCAAGATATGATTCATTTGATTTTAATTTCTTATAAACTGTTTCAAACAGACTTTTTTTCACAGGAGTACTAATCGGCTCAGAGCTGAAGTTGTGTTAAAGTGTTTTTCAGGATTCGTTCACACAACGGCGTTTGAAGGGAATCTGATCTGCTGCATCCGGCACACATCCGTATCCTCCACCTCCAGGTGTAAATAAACTGAACATGTCCTGTAAATGTCAGTTAGAGAATATAAAGCAGGACTATGGGAAGACCTGAAGATTATTAAATGTGAAAATGAGGGAAGTTTTAGAAGTTAACAGTAAACCAGAGCCATTGAAGAGAGTAACTTCAAAAACATCACATGATTCATGAAGCCTTCAGATAGTTCCAAGAAATTGTTTTTTTCTTTTAATTCTTTAATTCTCTATTCATATTTTTATTGATTTTATTCTGTTTTGCTGCGGCTCTTAGTTAGTAACTTCCAGGAACTATTGAGAGGCTCCCATAAAACTGTTCCATTGTCAAATCAACTTTCCTTTAAAACATCTAAGAATTTAATGTAAAATAAACATTTTATGCACAAATTAAAACACAGTAAAAACATCAAAATAAATTCAAATTTTGTTTGTGACATCTGATGAAAGGAAAAATGGCAATTTCATGAAATATCAATGGCTGCTGACTCACTGCTGAATAAAGGCTCTAATCTAATGTTGTAATAAACCCTAACCCAACTTTAAAATATACATCTTATTACAAGTTTAAATAGAAAAAACAAATTTGTGTTTGGTGAAACACTGCTAAAATGCCTAAATATGCTTACAGACAAATCTAACCATGAATTAAAGAAAAATAAATATTTATATTTACGCATTTGGCAGATTATTTTATACAAAGCGACTTACATTGCATTATCCTATACATTTTAGTTTCTAAGTATGTGCAATCCCCTCGGATCAAACCCACAACCGTGGCGATGTTAACACCTGCTCTTACCACTGAGCTACAGTAAAGCTGGGTTAGAGTGAAGCTCTTTGCAACCGTTCAGCTACAGAATGAACTGACATTTACATTTAGTCATTTAGCAGACGCTTTTATCCAAAGCGACTTACAGATGAGGAAACATTGGAAGCAATTATAACAACATAAGTTAGCAGAAGTGTTCTGTATGAAACCATCAAGAAATTTTGCAGTGGAACTTTGATCCGACTTTAAAGTGATAGATCACCCTAGAACTCAAATTTGTTGTTTATTTACTAACCCTCAGGACATCTGCGATGTAGGTGACATTTGTTCTGGAGTAGAACAATAAAGAAGATGTTTAGGTAAATCTGCAACGCTTGAAAAGGATTGTTCTTCTCAAGAACTGTCCTGAGGGTGAGTAAATAAACAACAAATTTGAATTCTAGGGTGAACTATCACTTTAAAGTGTGTTTGTGGTTTGCATTGTGGCTGTAATGTAAAATCAGTTTCAATTATATGATTAATTGTGTATCTGTGAGTGTGTGTGAGAGTGTCGGCCACAATGAGGATGTTGTACCGGTTCACCCCTTCATTTATGTGTGTGTATGATCTGCTTTGCGTTTAATTTACTGATGTTTATTGGTCAAATAAAAGAAAGGTCTCAGTCATTTCCCAAAGGGAGTCCAATTCTGTCCATGAAGGAAAGATGAAGTTGCTCTTTTTGTAAGTATATTTGCGTGTTATTAATTTGATATGATCACTATGTAGATGAGAGAATTTATGGCCTTACCGCTGGGAAATTCACATTCAGATAACAAAGACGATTGATTTATAGTTGAATTAACTTTATCATTAACTCATCAAAATTAGCTCAGTCACAGAGAAATAAAATATTTACATTTATATTATTACAAATATGTCTGCTTATTTCTTTGGAACATTGCACATTTTATTATTAATTTATGCAAGTCATTTTGAAATATTCATGTGTTCCAGAGTGAATGGTTCTTTTAAACTAGTTAAGCTGAGTTGTTACTGAAACGGTTCGTGTCTTCAGTAAGCAAGTTTTTCTTAATTACTTAAGTTACTTTCTGGTGTGTCTATCAGTCCCTCCGACTTGACATGAACCCATATTCTGCAGTTATTCAATTACGTCAATAGTACACAGAATTGAAGTGCTGTAAAGAGAGAAGTATTGATGAGCACTGAACAGCTGATCTTGTGTGCAGTAAACTAAAAAACATACACGTCTGCTTCCTACAGCGCTTCTCATTCTCCAGTTAAGAATCGCTTCTCAGATCACCAGTACACTGAACTGAGAATTGTTTCTGTCGGACACGTCTGATTTAAGAAGCAATAAACGGATGATATTGTGATTTAGCATGAACAGTACAAGACTGCCTACTATGACCGACTGTGTACTGAAGACTTTAATAAGGCGGAGACTATCTGGCGAAATGTAAGTTTAATAACAAATAAATCATACTGGACTATGCATATTAAACGGATCATTCTGTAAGATTCTGGTGAATACTAATTTCTTCACTTTATATCTTAAATAAGACTTGTTAAAGAGCCTCAATTTGGGTTCTTTAGTTGCAAAACCGGAATGTAAAAACCTGATCAGATCATGATGAAGATGTTTTTTGTCACATTTGTGGTCAGAGTTAGACTAGTGTTGGCACTTTTGCTTCTGGCCTCTGAACATTAGCAACATTTAATAAAAATAGATTTTTGACATTTGTGAATCGACTCATAATCATTCACGTCTGCAACGCGATGCATCTAATAATCCAATACCCCCACACCCATTTGATTATGGGTTAGGGATGTAAAACACCCGGTTCACGGTCACAAGAGGTCAAATCATAAATGCTCCTTCACACATGATTGGATTTTCAAAGAAGCAATATTTAGTATATTTATGAATGAATGAAACACACACAGAGTCCGTGTGTCTTACCCCAGGCTCCAGGCTGACGCTGTTCTTGCCTCCTAAATTTAACACTCTGTTGTCTGTTTTATGTAACAGATTGAGTCCCGTCGCTCCGTTTGCTCCTCCTGAACGAGTAAAACACACCTGACTGTTTGTATCCACACATCAATGACAGAATCCATTCGGCTCATTGTAGATGAAGTTACCGTGAAGTCCATAGGGCTGCGTGGAGCGTCTCTCACTCAGCACCGACAGAACCACCGGACGACGAAACAGAAGCTTCCGGATCACTCCATCGCCTCCACGGTACAGACCTGAACCTCCAGAATCAGGCCGCAGCGAGAACTGCTCCAGAATCACTGGATACCTGACACACCATCAATCTATCATCATTTACATTTACATTTAGTCATTACATTTAGTCGCTTTTATCCAAAGCGACTTACAGATGAGGAAACATTGGAAGCAATTATAACAACATAGGCAACAAAATGCATATGTGCATCAAACTAGTCCATTAAAGCCTAGCACAGTATACAAAGCTAAGAATAGTGAGTTTAGTAATTTTCTTTTTTTTTTTTTTATAAAGAAGGAAAGGGAAGAGAATTAGGAAAAATCAATCATCGACGTGTTGACGGAAGTGATGCGTTTTTAGGCATTTTTTAAAGATGGCAACCGAGTCTGCTGATCTTGTAGCAGCTGGTAGATCATTCCACCAATGTGGAACAGATCCAGAGAAGGTACGGGAGAGTGACTTTTTTCCTTTTTGGGATGGTACCACTAGTCGTTGTTCCTTTGCAGACCGCAGTGATCTGGCAGGAACATAGATCTGCATTAGTGAGTGGAGATACGATGGTGCAGATCCGGTGTTGGTCTTGTAGGCCAGGAGCATAGCTTTGGGTCCCTGTTGCCGCCCGCATAAAGTTCAGTGTAACCTGATGAAGAGCGGAGTTACATGCGACTCTCTTCGGTTCATTGAAGACCACTCTTGCCACCGCATTCTGGATCATCTGGAGAGGTTTGATTGTGCAAGCAGGAAGTCCAGCCAGAAGCGCATTGCAATAATCCAGTTTGGACAGGACAAGAGCCTGGACTAGGACTTGCATAGAGTGCTCTGATAGGAAAGGTCTAATTTTCCTAATGTTGTAGAGGATGAATCTACAGGACCGGGTTGTGCTGGCAACATGACTTAAGAGGTTAAGCTGATCATCAATTACCACCCCCAGGTTTCTGGCTGTGCTGGACGGTGTAATAGCTGATGAGCTTAGTTGAATGGCAAGGTTGTGGTGAATCTTTGGGTTGGCTGGGATCACAAGCAGTTCCGTTTTTGCAAGGTTTAGCTGCAGGTGATGATCCTTCATCCAAAGCGAGATGTCACTCAGGCATGCCGCGATGCGAGCAGCGACCATCGGATCGTCCGGTTGAAATGACAAGTAGAGTTGTGTGTCGTCGGCATAGCAGTGATAGGAGAAGCCATGCTTCTGAATGACCGAGCCGAGGGATGTCATGTAAATGGAGAAGAGTAGCGGTCCAAGCACTGAGCCCTGTGGCACCCCCGTGTTGAGCTGTTGGGACGTGGAGACCTCATCTCTCCAGGATACTCTGAATGACCTACCCGAGAGGTAGGACTCAAATCATTGCAAAGCCATTCCAGAGACACCCATAGCACTGAGAGAAGCCAGGAGGATGTGATGATTGACAGTGTCAAAGGCAGCAGACAGATCCAGTAGGATGAGCACAGATGACATGGATGATGCTTTTGCCAATCTCAGGGCTTTAATGACTGAGAGCAGTGCAGTCTCTGTGGAATGACCGGTCTTGATCCCAGACTGATTGCTGTCTAGGAGGTTGTTTTGCATGAGAAAGGAGGAGAGCTGGTTGAACACAACTCGCTCCAGGGCTTTGGCGATGAAGGGAAGAAGGGAGACAGGCCTGTAGTTTTCGAGCAGTGTAGGGTCCAGGGTGGGTTTCTTCAGTAGCGGTGTGATGCGGGCCTCTTTGAACGCTGTGGGAAATGTCCCAGTGCTGAGCGAAGAGTTGATGATGTGGGTCAGAGCAAGCACAACCGTTGGAGAGATGGCCTGGAGGAGATGGGATCCAGTGGGCAGGTGTTAGGGTGGTTGGAGCCAATGACCTTGAAGACATCAGCTTCAGACAGAGGAGAAAAGGTGGGGAGCACACACGTGTCAGGGATGTGGGCGGGTTCGACAGGTGGTGGCGTAGAGAACTGGCTGCTGATGGCAGTAGTTTTCTTTACGAAGAACGATGCAAAATCAGCAGCTGTTAACTCCGATGAAGGTGCGGGAGCAGGCGGACAGAGGAGAGCGGAGAAGGTTTTGAAGAGCGTTCGAGAGTTGCATATCCTCGAGTGGTAGTAATCTGTTTTTGCAGAGGTGACATCTACAGAGAAAGAAGAGAGAAGAGATTGGTAGAGAGAGAAGTCTGCGGGGTCTTTTGACTTGCGCCATTTTCTCTCAGCTGACCGGAGGCTGGCGCAATGCTCACGCAGTACATCCGATAACCAGGGAGCCGATGGGGATGCACGGGCTGGTCCAGATGCAAGAGGGCATAGGTTGCCCAAGCAGGATGAAAGCGTGGAACACAGAGTGGCTGTGGCATTGTCTGTATTCAAAAGAGAGAGCTCATCAGAGGGGGGAGTGCAGAGAAGACAGCAGAGGAAAAACAGGAGGGAGGGAGAGACCGCAGGTTGCGCCGGAAGGTGACCATCGGTAAGACATCTGCGATATCCGGAGCAGTGAGGTTGAGGGTGACAAAGAAGTGATCAGACGTGTGCAGCGGGGTGACCTGAGAGTGATGAGTGGAGCAGTACCTTGTGAAGATCAGATCTAGATGGTTTCCAGACTTGTGGGTTGCTGATGTGGAAACCTGCTCGAGGAGAAATGATGCGGTCAGGTTGACGAAGTCTGTGTTGAAGATGTTGAAATCACCTAGTACCACCAGGGGAGTACCATCCTCAGGGAAGGATAAAAGAAGCACATCCAGCTCCTCCAAGAAATGTCCAAGCTGACCTGGGGGACGATATATATCTACAAAATTACTTTTAACAGGGTGGGTGATAGTAACAGCATGAAATTCGAAGGAGCTGTTGTCACACATGGGTGTTAGCTGATTGAATTTCCAGTCTTTGGGGATGAGTAGACTGGTGCCTCCACCCCCTTCCTGTGATGCGAGGGCTGTGGGAGAAAGTGTGGTTATGGGAGAGGGCAGCGGGAGTGGCAGAGTCCTCTGGTTTGATCCATGTTTCTGTAAGTGCTACAATGGAAAGACTAGAATGTTTAACAAAAGCTGTAATGAAATCAGCTTTGTTCACAGCAGATTGGCAGTTCCACAATCCTATTGGGAAAGTAGAAGGGGCAGTTGCTAGCAGTGATACATTGTGAAGATTATTAGCATTGCGTCGCCTTCGGCATGCCGCAGATGATTTACGTGTTGTGATAACAGAAAGGATTTTAAAACACATATTTAAGAGAAGCAGAAAGAAAATAGGGAGAAACATTAAAGATAACAATAAAGGAATAAGTGTTAGTGCAAACAAGTAAGACAAAAAGTGCAAGTGTTGATACAAAACAAAAAAAGGTACAAAAGAAGTGCAATACTCAAGTGCCCTGTCGGTGGAGTCGCGCGCAGGTAGAGTCGATGTCTTTACTCTCTTCGGTCTTCACGCGATGAGGGCTGCACGCGACCGCTACTGCGGTGGGTAGACGCTTTTTAAATACGCGTCTAATTACTTAAATTCAACAGGCCCCGCCCTCAGATGACACGCGCACACAAAGCAAACAAATTAAACTAGCCCAAGAACGAACGAAG
Organism: Barbatula barbatula; assembly: GCA_037178815.1. Classification (NCBI taxonomy): domain Eukaryota; kingdom Metazoa; phylum Chordata; class Actinopteri; order Cypriniformes; family Nemacheilidae; genus Barbatula; species Barbatula barbatula. The sequence continues at coordinate 13,071,712 of CM074082.1, forward strand.
GAACGATGCTACACGCGGTTTCATCACATGACAGAGCGGAAGTAAATACAAAGTGATTTCTCAGTTTAACACAGTACTAAAACTCAACAAGACACAAATTAACCACAAACACAATCATCTCACCTCTGACACGTGAAGAACATACCAACCTCTTTTCCAAGATCTCAGGGTCAGTGATTCGTGTGTTTGTCATGTGACTGTGAACGCCGCTCCTTCCATTCCAGCCTGGCCCCGCCCCTGCGCCCCCGGCGACCGTCTCATAGTAGCCGCTCTTCTCACAGCCAAACGACACGTTGTTCATGCAGCCCTGAGAGGAAGAGAAAGCAGTGCGCTCCTCAGATTTTCCACAGCGTTGGGCTGCTGAATGCTGGATTGAAATGTTCTGTACTCATGAGCTCTGCTATACACACCTGTGAGGCGGCACACACTTGAAAAGCTTTAAAGATGACATCCACCACCCGCTGTGATGTCAGAACGTTTCCGCCCACCACTGCAGCGTTCAGAGACGGCTGAAGAATGGAACCAGGGGGAATGATGACTTTCACAGGGGTCAGACAGCCCTGAAATAAAACACAAACACACACAATTGCTGCTGCTTGTACTGCTATGACATTTATAAGATTCTTTCAAACAAATACTGTATTTTTACGATCCAAAAACAAAACGCCATATTCAGACGCGACTTGTTTTACTGGAGGAGGTTTGACAAATTGGCATTTCTCTGACGTGCTCTGTCATTTAAAAACATGTTGTCTCATGTTTCTCACACTATCTCTGTAATTGTCCAAACTCAGTGGTCTTCTGTGAAATCTAATCCTGTCTAAATACATATATTTGTGATTGCTGACAATATATTTTCATAACGTGTTTTGGCCAACGTGAACTGCCGTAAGCTCAATCCAACGCAGATATATACTTCCTACAATCATTACCTTCATATAATAATAATAATACTACAATATGTACTCTTTCCGTTCTGCGGCTAGAATTCTGCCTGAGGCTAAGTCCGGTGATCAAATTTCCCCTTTTTTAGAGTCTTTACACTGGCTCCCTGTCAAATACCGTATTGGTTTTAAAATCCTTATGTTAACTTTTAAGGAATTGCATGACCTGGCTCCGCAATACCTCTCTGATCTATTAATTCCTCACAAACCGTGTCAAAATCTACGCTCTACTCAGTATGGTCTCTTAGATGTTCCCAAGACACGGCTCCGCTCCATGGGTGATAGAGCATTTTCTGCTTATGCTCCTAAGATATGGAACTCTCTCCCGATAAACATCAGGGAGGCAAACTCACTTACCAGTTTCAAATCTCTTCTTAAAACATTTTATTTCAGGACTGCTTTTACTTGGCTGGATCTTTTGTTTTATTTTATACATTATTTTATTGTGCTGTTTTATGATGAGGATGTATTGCTTTGATTTTTGTGCAGTGCTTTGAGAAAGTGACCACATTTCACTTGACTTGATTGTTGTGCGTGTGTGTGTCACCTGGTTGAGTGGAATGTCCTGACCCACCATACATCTCAGACAGTAGATAAGAGCTGAGAGGGTGATGGCACGAGGAGCATTACAGTTACCCCACACCTCCACTCCTGTGCCTGTGAAATCAAACACTGCGCTGCCCTACACACACACACACACACAGGGCAGAATGTTTTAATTATATAACTGTACAGTGAAGAATGAACTCAATAGACTGATGAATGTAAAATTGATGTGTTACCTGTTCTTCATTGATCTGGACCTTCAGTCTGATCAGCGTCCCATCATCCATCTGATCTTCTGCTTCCACTTCAAGAGAGTTTGTGTCCTGCCGGTGGCGGCGGGCGAAATCTTTCAGCATGTCTCGAACCGCGAGCTCTGCATTACTCTACATACATAAAGCAGATTAATGCCGCGTTACTTAACAGCGGCCTTTTAAACTGCCAATGAAAACCATGCAAAAATGTACACACCTGAATGTAGCCCATGTACGCCTGGACCACCTCCAGACCGTAGCTGTCAATCAACTCCCCCACCAGCTGACAGCCCCTCTGATTGGCTGCCACCTGAGCCCGCAGGTCCGACAGGTTGTCACGGAGATTGCGTGTCCCAGAGCATCCTGGGTATTGTGCTGGTGCCATGAGTGCCTCAGTCACAGCTGAAATGAGGGATAAATGAAAAACGAGAAGAGATGATACAAACACCTGTAGAGACTACATACTGTATGAACCTCTCACCTTCTTCCTGAAACACTCCACCTGTCACCAGTTTGAATGACGTGAAGACAGCACCCTCCTGCTGTAAAGAGGTGGAGTGAGGAGGCATTGAGCCTGGAGTGATGCCCCCAATATCAGCGTGATGACCCCTACTGGCCACAAAGAACACGGGCGCGCTCACACCGACACGAAACACCTGCACAAAAACACACAACACAAACCAGTCAAAGAACATGAGATATAAAGAGAAGACAGCGTTTTCTTACTGTTTGTGAAAAGCATAAAGTATTGCTGGTCTTTTTTGGGTTAAATGTGATCAAGTCACAATGTTAATGATGATGGTTTATTTGAGGCGTACAGGAGTGATGACGGTGAGGTCTGGGAGGTGACTGCCGCCTGCACACGGATGATTACTGAGAATCACATCACCCTCTGTCATACTGCCACCTGCTGCCCGGATCTGAAACAACAACACAAACACAATCCAACCTGCTGCTCCGGTGGCCATGAAACCTAAAAATATACAGATCACATTTTTCTAAACACATTTTGATCTCTTGGTGTAATATTGGTAGAAGTAAATGATACATTCACACAGTTTTTTTTGAATAATGACTTTTCTTACAGTACTTACATCATCATCATCATCATCATCATTTCATTAACATCTGATTAGCAGATTCAAAGCTGTCATTCTAACACCCATCAGGGAAAATCGGATGAAATGTAAGCAGGTGTGCGGGTGAAGATCAGGGTTTGTATGCAATGTGTTTGTCTACCTGATATTGTACTGTCTCCTGCATAGCCCCCAGATGAACAGGGATGTGAGGGGCATTAGAAACCAAACCTCCATCAGGACCGAACACAGCGCAGGAGAAATCCAAACGCTCTTTTATATTAGTGGACATGGAGGTTCTCTGCAGAACTCGACCCATCTGCTCTGTGAGTGAGGACACAAACACCTTCAGTGTGTTCGACAGATTACATTCTCTATTGTCATCAGATCAAGAAATGCATCACGGTTTCACAGTAATGTACAGGATACAATGAGGTCTGACCTTGGAAAAGGATTGACATCAGCCATTTTTTGTAAATATATTATTATGGTGAAAACACCACATACAACACACGAGCAAAAAAGAATGACTGCTGTAGTAAAAAAACAAGTAAATATCATGTAAAAACTGAACAAAAACAAACAAGTCTTGTGTCACACCTGCGATGCTCATGAAGCGATGAGAGAAGATGGACAGCTGGACGGTATTGAGTTCAGTTCCTAATACACACTGTGTTGCCACGCCGACAGAAATGCACAAATCACCAGCGTCCGTCAGACGAGCGACACACGACGGCTCAACGAGAATCGTACTGACACAAACACCAACAGAATCATGAGTAAGAAAATCTTTTTAAACTAACCTGCAATACTGGAAGAATTTTGTCTGGGAATATTCTATTCTTAAAAAAAAAAAAAAATCACTGTCTTGTCTAAAGCGGCTTTCACATAAGATGTGAAATCTACTGCGCTATGAAATCCATTCATTTAAATGTCTTGTGCTGCGAAGGTCGGGTTGTTTCTGTGTCGACAAAGTGCACGCAAAGCACACAGCTGTCCAGTTCTTAACAGTTCTGTCACGGTTACACGCTTGGCCAATAGAAACGGGACATCAAAAAGTGGAAAACTAAATGGATGCATAGTGTGTTTGTCGGATGAAAACAGCTACTGTGTGTTGGAATAACTGTACAATACAGAAGACAGGGAAACCGGGAGAAACACGGTGTCATGGAGACATACTGTATGTCAATTCTAGTTGGCATGTCAGGTGTGTTTCAAGTCAGGTAGTTTGCTGTAGGTTGGCAATATGCGTAAGAAATGGACACGGGCAACGGCAGCATGCTGTTGAAATAAAGCTCTTTTGCTACAGAAAATCTATAGAACTTCTGCTGTTTTGAAAAATCTGATTTGTGCTGCGCTGGCCAGAGCAAAGTAGGCAAAGGCAGCAGCCAGGACCCGCAATCCGCATCCTTTGTGAAAGCCGCATTATACTTTGCTTAAAAAATGAAATAAATCATTATAGGATTGACAGGATCCTCAGCCAATCAAGGCCCGAGCGAATGATGCCTCCAGGTGAGTGAAGAGATACAGACAAACCTGTTGTGATCGATGATTAGGGCGGGTCCGTGGATGGTGTGATCACATGTGAGATCCTCCCACAGATACACACTGGTGCTCAGATAACCTTCCTCAAAATAACACTGCGTCATCTGAGTTCAACACATAACAATGACAACAAGAACAAATCAAATCTATGTCAGTAATCCCATGTAGATATCAACCAACAGTAACCTTAAAAAAAGTTTCATTACCTGATGTACAGAACCCTTTTTGAGCTTATTGTATAAATGCACTTCCAGCACAACAATGCTTAAAACAAACAGATGGTTAAAGTCTCCTTTTTATACTTCATGTTAACAATTATTTGTTGTCATGTCTGTATATCGTGATATTTTTTTCTGAAAAATATAAACCGATTAATATTTAGGTAATTAAATACATTTAATGACAACAAATGTTATGTCCATAATGCTGGAATTGCTCGAATGAAATTTCTTTGTTGAACAAACATGTCACTGAAAATCACATCTAAACTATAGACACCAAACTCTCAAAGACTCTTCAACGCTAGTATCATATCAGTGTGACAATACATGACTTCTCTTCAGGGGAAGCAGTAATTTGAAGTTGGGCAAAACATGTATTTAGCCATGTGTGTGGTGCGTAATATCAGAATACGTGTTCAGCGAGTCAACGGAACCTATATGCATTACGCATCATGTCAAAATACATGTCTGCTGTAGATGCGTCAAAAGTGGTTATGATACAAAAGACGCTTGTGTTCACAAGATACTGGCAAGACACTCGCTTGACACTTAAATCTGATTACACATGAGACTAACCCTTTTGACGCTCCTGCAGCCGGCCCGCATTCTGATATGATGCGCAATGCGCATAGGTTCAAAAACGTGCTGAACTTATATTTTAAATCCCTGCTTCCCCTAAAAATGGGGCACCGATTGCCACTGTTACGTATGTTCTATAACTGTGGCTCTGTGAATTTCGGATGACCACCAAAGGCGGTGCTTAAGCACTAGTGGATTATCGCAGCGCCAGTTCAATAGTTTGAGATAATATACCAAAACAGTCAGGGGATGTAGGCTGAGCTACCAGTATAATACACCAGTAGACGCTTCAGGCCACAGCCTCAGAACATCTTTCTTGAACTGACAAAACTGAGAACTGACTGTGAGGAGCAGCAACATTCAGCTTGTAGAATCTGCAAAAGTTCACAGAGAAGCCAAGGTCGCCGCTGCACAGATATCTGCCATAGAGACTCCTTTAAATGCAACCCAAACCAGTCCAAGTGGAATGACAAGAGATACATTTACTGTAGAAAGAGGCATCTGGGCAGCCATTTACGGCAAAGTAATAAGCTCCACAGTCCAGTTTGACCATTTCTGCTTCGACAGAGCATTCCCCTTCCATCCACCACAATAACTCACAAGAAGCTGGTCTGTGCGCCTAAGTTGAGAAGTAGCAGCCACATAGCACCGAAGGACCCGTACAGGTGACAAGGGGTGATCCTCTGACTGGCCTGACTGTGCAGACTGAAAAGCTGCCAAACTGATCGACTGGTTTATGAATTGTAGGAGCAGAACTTTAGTTAGAAAGGATGGGTTCAGCCGGAGCACAACACCAGAATCATCCGGCAACCAACACATGAATGCGTTGCTAACAGATAAAGCATGCAACTCCCCTACACGCTTAACAGAAGCCAACAAAAATCACCTCAAAAAGCAGTCTTCAAAGATAACAATTTCAGGTCAGCTGACTGCAAAGGCTTGGATGTGGGCCGACAACAAATCAAGAACAAGTGGTAAATCCCATCCAGCAGGGAAATGAGGGTTACGAGCTGGTATCAACCATCTCGCACCCTTTAAAAAACTGCACACAAGGAATGAGAATAAAGGGAAGAACAATTAAACGGTATGTGATGAGCAGATATGGCTGCAACATAAACCTCTAAGGTGGAATCCGAAAGGTGCTAAAAAAAAGGAAGAACTCGAATGAAGGACCAAATCCATGCATCTGGTCATTCGTGAGACCGAGCATCCTTTCCAAACGGAATGATTGTCTCCACCCTCGCAAACCACAAGTTAGAGTGAGTGTACTTCTGTGTCACAAAAAGATCAACCCCTGCTTCGTTAAACTGCTGTCATATCCTTTGCACCACATAGGGGTGAAGCCTCCATACCCCTGGGTGTAGAAGATCCCTGTAATGAAGTTCCATAAAAGGGAAGGAAGAAGGCGGGAACCGGCGAACATGTAACAAACTTTAACTAGATGAGGTTAAAGTTTGTGAACAAACTTTATGTTGGCTTGAGAAAGTCTAGTGAAAAAGTTTGAATTGTGAGATAGAAAGGAAAAAGAGGTTAGTGTTATAGATAAAAAGATAAATAGATAAAAATAAGTAGATAGGTAGGTTTATTTTTAAAGAAATTTAATAATTAAAGTTAATAATTGTAAAGAAAGAAATATTTTAAGAAAAGAGATAGAAAGGAAAAAGAGGTTAGTATTATAGATAAAAAGATAAAGTGATAAAAAGATAAGTAGATAGGTAGGTAAATAGGTAGGACTAATTTTAAATAAATTTAATAATTAAAGTGAATAATTTTAAAGAAAACTATATTTTAAGAAAAGAGCTAGAAATGAAAAGAGGTTAATAAAAAGATAGTGATAAAAAGATAAATAGACAATAAGATAGGTAGGTAGAGATGAATGCAGAGATTTATAGAGAGTGAGTGAATGTTCATGTTTGAAAGTTGTCAGTTGACATTTGGAACATAAACATCTTCCCTGAACATTCCGTCAATGTAAGTCAATGGGACTTTTTTGAGAGTTTGATGGGCATTTTTAGGAAAACCGTAAGTCCAATCCCTTAGAAAAGATATAGCAACTCGAGTGAGACCAGACTGAAGATGCGTGGGAAGTTTAGTGGCTGTAGCTTAAAAGCTCTAGGAGGAGTAGCAGTCAGAACATTTCAGTAAGAAGAAGAAGAATAAGTTTATTTAGCATATCAGTATGTTGGCTCTCTCAAGCCAACATAATAAAAAATAAACAAACAATAAAAACACAAGAGGTAAAGACCGGCAGCCACCTCATGGTAGACTGCCGGCCATAAACCAGATACACAAATGTAACATGTCCGGGCCCGGTCCTCTCTCGTCAACAGTCCTGCCGCTAGTCCTTTTAAGCTCCAATCACCTCTGTGTGATTTGCGGGACCGGTGTTGTGGACCACTTTTTGTTTTGTGCTTGCGCACAGCACTCAGTGGTCCAAATAAGGGAGGACACAAGGGGCCAGAGAGAGGCCGAATGGAGAAACCTTGAATTGGTAGGCTTGGCCCTTGAAACTGAATCAAAGGAAGTTCCTGTGGTGCAGAGCAATGGGCACATGAAAGTAAGCATCTCTCTGCTTGTAAACCAATCTCCCTTTGTGACGAGCCAAAGAACATCGACTGTACGTAACTTCTGGAAGGGAAGGCACAGCCGACTAGTGTGTCTGAAGAAGGCGTTTTATCGCTGACATTTCAGACGAAAACACAGTAACCGTTTTAAAAAGTGAAGCCTCATCAACCTACCTTAAAATTAGAAGGTGTTGCCGGCAGCCACAGATGTGCCGCATTTCCTATGTCATGTGGCCGGACGCTTCTCTGAGTCTCGTTGTAGACTTATGGTCCAACTTGGCGAGAAAAGCTGTCTCTGTGACATGGGTAAGAAACTGCAGTGTAGACAGTGCTCCGGGATAGCATCCTCCCAGATGCTGAATTCCAACACATTACTGACAAACATCATGTCCGTCAGCAGGCAAAAGAGTATTGGGGCACAATTTGCATGTTAAGGGAAAACAAGTGGCAATAGAACAATGAGCCATGACCACAGTAGTAACAAAGGAAAATAAGGAGATATAAAAATTTATTCTTGACAACTGGCCGTCGGATAGCACAGAGGAGGACGATGTATTGTGAAAACTGCTTGAAAGTAGCACGGCGCAATTTACCTATCAGGTCATGGGCTGAGCAGTTGTGTGTATTATACTGGTAGCTCAGCCTACATCACCTCGTCACCTTTTTGGTATATTATCTCGACCTATCAATCTTGTTCAGTGATAGTCCAGTTGTTGGATTATGTCACTGCTGGTGTTGGCATACCTGATTTGGTGTTGGAGGTCTTTGCCCTGGTTTGCGCTGCACCTTTGACTTTATTCCAGACTTCCCAGAACCACGCACACGGATGTCATCCACCACGATCGGCCGATCGGCGATAGTGAATCCAAACTCCTTCAGATATCTGATTCAGAAAACCAAGCCCCGTTCAGACTACCAGCGATAAAGCGAGGCCATGTCATCTGCCCGGTTAACCGAAAATATATATGAGTTGAAGTAGGGTAAAATGCTGCTGAATCCGAAAGCCAGAGGGCGCTCTCGTGCAGAAACTCAGAATACGCACTGCAGAAGAAGACCATAACACACATAGTTCTGGAAAATGCATAAGGACATGTTTTTATCACTGATACTCAAGCCTCCTCAGGTATCATGATAATAAAAAATAATGATAATGTTTGATGAGTGTAGCTTTTTTAAATGCACGTTATAAGCGACTCAAACTCGCACTGCTTCGAGCAGCATTTCCTACTGATCCCAGAGCCGTGATTCATGGACAAGCTACTCGTCAATAAAATAATCGATACCTTGCATTATCGCAGCCAGCTTGGTTTCAGCAGGATTTAGTGGTAACCGTGGTTAACCGGGCACATGTCTACATGTCATTCATTTGAATGTAGAGCCAGCGACTTTCGTCAGCACAAGCGACAGTGACCGTTGGGGACAGAAGGTGGGCATGTCTAGTGATGCGCCTAAATTGAGATTTGCTCAAGGAGCGACTACCAATAGGAGTTAAGCAGCGGAGCTTACATCATTCGTCTCTCGGAGTTTGTTTATAAATGTTACTAGAGCAACCAAACCTAGGAACGCCTTCTAATGACCATGTAGCAAGAGACAAACGACACAGTTGGTGGCGTCCTGAACGCACAGGAAGATCTGGAGAGTGAAATGCGTGGAGGCAGAAGTACCGTTTAGTGAAGGCTGTGCGGAAGTCTCCAGAGCTGCAGGAGAGAGAGTTAAGGGGATGATCCGCGGCAGTCACCATCAACGCACAGTCTGTACCTTCATACCGCATGTGCAGAAACACCTCCATGCTTATCTGACAGCTGAAAACACATCATTCAATGGCATCATCTGTCAGGGTTATGTCACACTACAGTACACGATGAAGCTTCAATGACCTGGTGAAGCCTCTCTCGAGGAGTCTCTCCTCACAGCACTGAGAGAGTCGAGCTATCCTTCCGTCCAGCTCACAGTATGATGCTGTAATATACTGTAAAGAACACGGTTCTTGAAGCTCCTCCACCACATCCGCCAGTGCCAAACCATACGCTGACAACACTCCACTATACCTGACAGAGAGAAAGAAAGAGAAACTCAAGAAAGAAAAACATTCTACTTTGACTTCATGATGTCTAGAAATATCTAAATGCTACACAGCTGTGTTCTTCAATGGCATTGAAAGAATGGCATTAACAGTTTGTTAAAAGCAGATAAGAAGTGATGACACTGTTATAGAAACTACTTAGTGATGTGAAGATTTAAAAGTGTTCTCAAGGACAGCAGAGACTTTCCCTCGACCCTCAAGTTCAGTTTATACTCGTGCGTAGGACCTACGCTGTAGGCTAGGTGTTAGTTTTCATTCATACTTCTGCGTCGTTGTACACGTCGACAGGCAATGACCACTAGGCGTCAGTGTCCACGCATGCATGTGTTGCTTGTGTAACCAAGACAAGAGCCGAAGAAGAAGCGGCTCGTTTGAGAAGCATTAGCAGTGATAGCGGTCACTTTTATTGCAGCTTTTATTGCCCCCTTAGACTTGATTCAATTCGAGCACTGGCCATAGCAATGGCTGCTCAATGCTCAGGGTGTCAATGATTTGATTTTTTTTTTTGGTGGGGGTGGGGGTTAGTCTCGCAATATACAATTTATACAAAATACACAATATATTTGATCAGAATATGCATAACTATATACAATTTATTCAAAAAAGGCTTATTTTACTGTATTTTGGATCAAATCAATGCAGGCTTGGTGAACAGAAATTACTTTTGAACAGTAGTTTATATCCAACAGAATAATTCACGCATTGTTTAGCCATGTAGTATTTACTATGTTTCCTAAAAACAACTGGATGATTGACACTTTGAATAATTATGTTTGTTCCAAAAGACTTGTTTAAATGCAAGAAACTAGTTTATTAGATTATAAAAATATAAATTGTGACAAGAAGACCGGCTGTAGTCTGTGTGTTAGGGTTGCTGGAATTTTTCAATGATTTTAGTGCAGTTTACATAGTTACGTCCAGCAGGTGATGGCAAGGGACCGTTATGATTGAGTCTGTCAGTCAGCAGACTATACAATCATTTCAGTCCAAAAGTCTGTTTTATTCACGAACTAACCATGGCTATCAATATGTCAATCAGATCTATTCTTGAAACTTGGCAGCGTGTATGTGGCAGTTGGTTTTAGCAGTATGAAAAACAAGTTTTATCACATTCTGAATGGATTATATATAGAACAGAAACCGCACAACAAGCTCTCACTTTACAATTACTACAAAGCTGTCACTCATCTTCATCGAGATCTCTAGTACCACAGGCCTAATAATAATTAACGCAAGGAATACAAAAGCCCCGACATGGAGTTGATAAATATAGTGGAAAGCTATATATAGACAAAATTACCTCTCTAAAAAATAGAAGCTTCCTCTTCCCGACTGCGAGTGGAGGTTTATTCTCCATTTTTTTTAGCTGAAGTCAGGTCACCGGAGCGATGCCTATCAAGCAGTCATGTCAACGATGTCATGCGCTTAGCGGTCTATCGACGTGGGGCGGGGTGTTTCAAATTTAAAGTGACATGACAACTAGCCCATAAACAAACTTAATATAAATTATTGTAAATAATTAGTTCACGAAATTTACCAAATCCATTGCATGAATTTAATCACATTTGTAATTATCATTATAATTTTAACTCAAATAAAAATATCTGAGTCTATTTTTTACTTCTTATGGGGGGTCCCTAATGCCTAATGGGGTCCCGGATCCCCCCAGACCCCCTTCAATTCGAGCACTGGCTACGGTGCCCAGGGATCGGTGCCTTGCTCCAGGGTCTCACCTCAGCCGTAGTACTGAAGGTGGAGGAGACGCTGATGATTCACTCCCCCCACCTACAATCCCTACTGGTACTGAGGCTCGAACCGGCAACGTTTGGGTTACAAGTCCGAGTCTCTAACCATTAGTCCACTACTTAAAGAGTATATGTACCATATACCATATGTACCATAGTAAAATTTACAGATGTAAATGTCTTTGTTCTAATGAACACAAAAGCAAACAGTTCTGAGGCACCTTTGACAACCACGGTCATTTTCCTACTATGGTAGTTAATGGTTGCAAAGATCTGTTTGGTTACATTTACATTTACATTTAGTCATTTAGCAGACGCTTTTATCCAAAGCGACTTACAGATGAGGAAACATTGGAAGCAATTATAACAACATAGGCAACAAAATACATAAGTGCATCAAACTAGTCCATTAAAGCCTAGGACAGTATAAAAAGCTAAGAATAGTGAGGTTAGTAATTTTTTATTTTTTTTATTATTTTTTTTATAGAAGGAAAGGGAAGAGAATTAGGAAAAATCAATCAGCGACGTGTTGACGGAAGAGATGCGTTTTTAGGCGTTTTTTAAAGATGGCAACCGAGTCTGCTGATCTTGAAGCAGCTGGTAGATCGTTCCACCAATGTGGAACAGATCCAGAGAAGGTACGGGAGAGTGACTTTTTTCCTTTTTGGGATGGTACCACTAGTCGTTGTTCCTTTGCAGACCGCAGTGATCTGGCAGGAACATAGATCTGCATTAGCGAGTGGAGATACGATGGTGCAAATCCGGTGTTGGTCTTGTAGGCCAGGAGCAAAGCTTTGAACTCTATGCGGGCGGCAACAGGGAGCCAGTGTAACCTGATGAAGAGCGGAGTTACATGCGCTCTCTTCGGTTCATTGAAGACCACTCTTGCCGCCGCATTCTGGATCATCTGGAGAGGTTTGATTGTGCAAGCAGGAAGTCCAGCCAGAAGCCCATTGCAATAATCCAGTTTGGACAGGACAAGAGCCTGGACTAGGACTTACGTAGAGTGCTCCGATAGGAAAGGTCTAATTTTCCTAATGTTGTAGAGGATGAATCTACAGGACCGGGTGGTGCTGGCAACATGACTTGTGAGGTTAAGCCGATCATCGATTACCACTCCCAGGTTTCTGGCTGTGCTGGACGGTGTAATCGTTGATGAGCCTAGTTGAATGGTAAGGTTGTGGTGAATCTTTGGGTTGGCCGGGATCACAAGCAGTTCCGTTTTTGCAAGGTTTAGCTGCAGATGATGATCCTTCATCCAAAGCGAGATGTCACTCAGGCATGCCGCGATGCGAGCAGCGACCGTCGGATCGTCCGGTTGAAATGACAAGTAGAGTTGTGTGTCGTCGGCATAGCAGTGATAGGAGAAGCCATGCTTCTGAATGACCGAGCCGAGGGATGTCATGTAAATGGAGAAGAGTAGCGGTCCAAGCACTGAGCCCTGTGGCACCCCCGTGTTGAGCTGTTGGGATGCGGAGACCTCATCTCTCCAGGATACTCTGAATGACCTACCCGAGAGGTAGGACTCAAACCATTGCAACGCCATTCCAGAGACACCCATAGCACTGAGGGAAGCCAGGAGGATGTGATGATTGACAGTGTCAAAGGCAGCAGACAGATCCAGTAGGATGAGCACAGATGACATGGATGCTGCTTTTGCCAGTCTCAGGGCTTCGATGACTGAGAGCAGTGCAGTCTCTGTGGAATGACCGGTCTTGAACCCAGACTGATTGCTGTCCAGGAGGTTGTTTTGCATGATAAAGGAGGAGAGCTGATTGAACACAACTCGCTCCAGGGCTTTGGCGATGAAGGGAAGAAGGGAGACAGGCCTGTAGTTTTCTAGAAGTGCAGGGTCCAGGGTGGGTTTCTTTAGAAGCGGTGTGATGCAGGCCTCTTTGAACGCTGTGGGAAATGTCCCAGTGGTGAGCGAGGAGTTGATGATGTGGGTCAGAGCAGGCACAACCGTTGGAGAGATGGCCTGGAGGAGATGGGTGGGGATGGGATCCAGTGGGCAGGTGGTAGGGTGGTTGGAGCCAATGACCTTTGAGACATCAGCTTCAGACAGAGTTGAAAAGGCAGGGAGCACACACGTGTCAGGGATGTGGGTGGGTTCGACCGATGGTGGCGTAGAGAACTGGCTGCTGATGGCAGTAGTTGTCTTTACGAAGAACGATGCAAAATCAGCAGCTGTTAACTCCGATGAAGGTGCGGGAGCAGGCGGACAGAGGAGAGCAGAGAAGGTTTTGAAGAGCGTTCGAGAGTCCGGAGAGTTGCAGATCCTCGAGTGGTAGTAATCTGTTTTTGCAGAGGTGACATCTACAGAGAAAGAAGAGAGAAGAGATTGGTAGAGAGAGAGGTCAGCAGGGTCTTTTGACTTGCGCCATTTTCTCTCAGCTGACCGGAGGCTGGCGCGATGCTCACGCAGGACATCCGATAACCAGGGAGCCGACGGGGATGGACGGGCTGGTCCAGATGCAAGGGGGCATAGGTTGTCCAAGCAGGATGAAAGCGTGGAACACAGGGTGTCTGTGGCATTGTCTGTATCTAAAAGAGAGAGCTCATCAGAGGGGGGAGTGCAGAGAAGACAGCAGAGGAAAAATAGGAGGGAGGGAGAGACCGCAGGTTGCGCCGGAAGGTGACCATCGGTAAGACATCTGCGATATCCGGAGCAGTGAGGTCGAGGTCAAGGGTGACGAAGAAGTGATCAGACGTGTGCAGCGGGGTGACCTGAGAGTGATGAGTGGAGCAGTACCTTGTGAAGATCAGATCTAGATGGTTTCCAGACTTGTGGGTTGCTGATGTGGAAACCTGCTCGAGGAGAAATGATGCGGTCAGGTTGACGAAGTCAGCCGCCTGTGGCTTTCCAATGTGGATGTTGAAGTCACCTAGTACCACCAGGGGAGTACCATCCTCAGGGAAGGATGAAAGAAGCACATCCAGCTCCTCCAAGAAATGTCCAAGCTGACCTGGGGGACGATAGATAACTACAAAATGACTTTTAACAGGGTGGGTGATAGTAACAGCATGAAACTCGAAGGAGGTGTTGTCACACATGGGTGTTAGCTGATTGAATTTGCAGTCTTTGGGGATGAGTAGACCGGTGCCTCCACCCCTTCCTGTGATGCGCGGGCTGTGGGAGAAAGTGTGGTTATGGGAGAGGGCAGCGGGAGTGGCAGAGTCCTCTGGTTTGATCCACGTTTCTGTAAGTGCTACAATGGAAAGACCAGAATGTTTAACAAAAGCTGTAATGAAATCAGCTTTGTTCACAGCAGATTGGCAGTTCCACAATCCTATTGGGAAAGTAGAAGGGGCAGTTGCTAGCAGTGATACATTGTGAAGGTTATTAGCATTGCGTCGCCTTCGGCATGCGGCAGATGATTTACGTGTTGTGATAACAGAAAGGATTTTAAAACACATATTTAAGAGAAGCAGAAAGAAAATAGGGAGAAACATTAAAGATAACAATAAAGGAATAAGTGTTAGTGCAAACAAGTAAGACAAAAAGTGCAGGTGTTGATACAAAACAGAAATATAATAATACAAAAAGAAGTGCAATACTCAAGTGCCCTGTCGGTGTCCCGGGCTCGGTGGAGTCGCGCGCAGGTAGAGTCGATGTCTTTACTCTCTTCTGTCTTCACGCGATGAGGGCTGCACGCGACCGCTGCCGCGGTGGGTAGACGCTTTTTAAATACCTGTCTAATTACTTTAATTCAACAGGCCCCGCCCTCAGATGACACGCGCACACAAAGCAAACAAATTAAACTAGCCCAAGAACGAACGAAGGAACGAAACTACCCGCGGTTTCACCACGTGACAGAGCGGAAGTAAATACAAAGCGATTTCTCAGTTTAACACAGCACTAAAACTCAACAAGACACAATTTAAATACACTTACACAGTTCTGTACGCTTCTGCTGCTAAATTGCTTCTCCTACAGATTGAACACTAATCTCCGTTTAAATAACAGAGCTGGCGTTTGGCCCCGCCCTCAGATGACACGCGCACACAAAGCAAACAAATTAAACTAGCCCAAGAACGAACGAAGGAACGAAACTACCCGCGGTTTCACCACGTGACAGAGCGGAAGTAAATACAAAGCGATTTCTCAGTTTAACACAGCACTAAAACTCAACAAGACGCAATTTAAATACACTTACACAGTTCTGTACGCTTCTGCTGCTAAATTGCTTCTCCCCCCATTTAAACCCAATCCCCCTTTAAAAAACAAACCCGGCGTTTGGCCCCCCCCCCCGACGACACCCCCCCCCAAAGCAAACAAAATAAACTAGCCCAAGAACGAACGAAGGAACGAAACTACCCGCGGTTTCACCACGTGACAGAGCGGAAGTAAATACAAAGCGATTTCTCAGTTTAACACAGCACTAAAACTCAACAAGACACAATTTAAATACACTTACACAGTTCTGTACGCTTCTGCTGCTAAATTGCTTCTCCTGCATTCTTCCAGTATCTTTCTCTGTGTTCATCATCAGACGGCAACCCTGGTCGTGTACTCAAGGCATGTGCGGAGCAGCTCGCTGGGGTCTTCACGGACATCTTCAACCTGTCCCTCGCCCAAGCCGTGGTTCCAGAAAAAATCCACCTCCATTGTGCCCATTTCAAAACATTCTAACCCGCCATACCTTAACGACTACCGCCCTGTAGCACTCACACCCATTGTTATGAAGTGCTTTGAGCGGCTGGTCCTGGCACACCTAAAGGTCTCCCTACCACCCACACTGGACCCATACCAATTTCAACAATAGGAGCACGGATGATGCAGTGTCCATGGCGCTGCACTCTGTGCTCACACATCTGGACAATAAGGACACTTACACACGCATGTTGTTTGTAGACTTCAGCTCTGCTTTTAATACCGTCATCCCTTCCAAGCTAATCGTCAAACTTGGAAACCTAGACATTAACAACTTTACCTGCAACTGGATTATGGACTTCCTGACGAACAGGCCTCAACTTGTTAGGTTATGCCACATCTGCTCCACCACCACCACCCTCAACACTGGTGTACCACAGGGCTGCGTACTGAGCCCCTTTCTCTACTCCCTTTTCACACTCGACTGCAGGCCTGTGAACGGATCTAACTTCTTCATCAAGTTTGCAGACGATACAACGGTGATTGGTCTCATCAGCAACAATGATGAGACTGCATACAGGGAGGAGGTCCAGCACCTGGCCACATGGTGCTCGGACAACAACCTGCTCCTTAACACCTCCAAGACAAAGGAGATCATCGTGGACTTAAGGAACGTGTTTCCAGTTTTAAGTTCCTGGGCACTCATATTTCTGAGGACCTGTCCTGGACCACCAACACCTCATGCCTGGTCAAGAAGGCTCACCAGCGTCTCTTCTTTCTGAGGACACTGAAGAAGAGCCAACTGTCTTCAACTATCCTGGTGAACTTCTATCGCTGCACGATAGAGAGCATCCTGACCAACTGTGTCACAGTCTGGTACGGGAACTGTTCTGTTGCTGAGCGCAAGGTTCTGCAGCGAGTGGTTAAAACAGCCCAGCGCATCACAGGGACTACACTTTCTCCCATTGAGGACATCCAGAAGAAACGCTGTCTGCGTCGAGCTCGCAGCATTCTCAAGGACTCCTCTCACCCCGCTCATAGACTGTTTACTCTCATGCCTTCCGGTAGGCGCTTCCGGTGCCTCCGGACAAGAACCAGCAGACTAAGAAACAGCTTTTTTCCCAGAGCTGTTTCATTATTGAACTCTGCCCCCCACTGATTCCACTACCTCTCTTACCATGAACTCCAAGCTGCTATAACATCGCTTCCATTTACATTGCACTTCAGGGCGGCATGCATGACTGAACGGTACACACCAGTACTTCATGTTATCTGCTCTACTGGACTGTTTACACACGCAAAGCATCATTTGCATTCTATACTGCTCACTTGCACATCTGAAATATGCTCATTTGCACTAATGGACCACTTTCATAACTGCACTAACTTATCTACTGCACTGTAATTCTATTAACTGCATCTACTCATCTACTGCACTGTAACCTCAATAACTGCATTAACTAATCTACTGCACTGTAACCTCAATAACTGCATTAACTAATCTACTGCACTGTAACCTAATTAACTGCATCTACTCATCTATTGCACTGTAACCTCATTAACTGCATTAACTCATCTATTGCACTGTAACCTCAATAACTGCATTAACTCATCTACTGCACTGTAACCTAATTAACTGCATTAACTCCCTTATACTGCACCGTATCTTTAATAACCGCATTAACTCATCCACTGCATTGTTACTTCAACAACTGCATTAACCCACCTATTGCATTGCAACTTTAACAGCTAATGTCAATAATCTATGCACACTTAAATCACTTGCACTATTGTTTAGTCTAAATTATTATCTGCTCATATCCACCTGTACATTAATGTTCATAGTATATAGTCATCTGTATATATTGTTCATAGTACATACCTACTGTCATATTTTCATAGAACATACCTACTGTAAAAGATTTTCATAACTGTATAATATTTTCTCAATATTGTATTCTGTATTTATTCTAGCTGTATATCCTGCACTTGCTAATTGCACTTCTGGTTAGACCTAAACTACATTTCGTTACACTGTACTTGTATATGTGTAATGACAATAAAGTTGAATTTAATCTAATCTAATCTAAAACTAGGGACGCACCGAATGTTCGACAACCGAAAATAGCAAAAAAAGGTTTTTTTTTTCGTATTTTTAGCTTAAAACCCATCTTTTCTGTGAATACTTGACAGACAAATGAAAATAAACTAATTAATGAATGTACACTAACCCTCTCTCTCTTTCTCTCAACAGGTATTGTTCTATCTTTTGTTGAACCTAGTAACTTTTTATTAGCACCTGTTGTACTATTGCTCTTTTATGACATATCGCTTATTGCTCCCTGAACTCTCTGTAAGTGGCTTTGGATAAAACCGTCTGCTAAATGACTAAATGTAAATGATCGTTCTGTGAAGTAGCCATAACATGTCACCTAAGTGAGAAAGTAAGAAGAAGGATATGGTGAGCCGTGACAGACACATACTTGTGTATAAAAACAGTCTTCATGCCTAATGCTCTCGCTATGGCACATGCATGCTGGCCAGCCGCTCCTCCAAAACATGCCAGCACATGTTCAGATGTGTCATGACCTTTAGCCTGTCGAAAGAGAAGAACAGTGCTGCTGAGATCGACTTGAACACAACTACATTCCTGTGGCAGTGATCACCGTCAGCATCCAGATCATCAGCACTGTTTTTTGCTGTACCTGTGTGAGTGCTCTGATTGGTCGACACATGGCTTCATTAGCCACTCTGATGAAGCCCATGGCAACTTCCTCTATGCTCATTTCTGTTTGGTCCCCTCCTGAAGTACTGTTTGATGATTGGTTCACAGAGAGGAAGTGGTTAATCTCTCGCGTGAGCTCGTGGAAACGCTTCATTGTGTCGTCAACTGATAGAGGCTCATTTTCTCCAGGTCCAAAGATTCGAGGGAAGAATGAAGGCAGCAGACGGCCGAGAGCGAGATTTGCGTCAGTGACAGTCAGAGGACCACCTGCACAAAACGCACAACACACATCACCTTCAATTCAATCTTTACACAGCATTTTGAAGCATACGGTGTTCTTTGTTTACACTGAATTTAATTGAAGACATACAACTTTAGCCACGTCAGTGGCTGTAACAATGTGAAAGAGGTGTAATAATGTGCAAACGCTCTTCTTCAGTGTCAAATTTGTCTGTGCACTTCTGTGTCCATTTAAAAACACAGACACAAAACTCACATATAACAGACAATTCATATTACAAATTAGACACATAATATTATTTCAATGTGCAAAAGTAAAAATGTAATTGAAAATGTAAAAGTGTATCGACTGTGTTTGTTACATCACTGCAATCAGATTTACTGACAAAAAAAAAGCAAACACTTGTTTGTGAATGTTGTAAACGCTGCAGAGTCATTCTGTGTCAAATCCATTAAATTTGCTTTATGAGAAAACGGTTTAAATGCACATTTTCAGTCATCAAAAAACAAATGTGGGTCCATTTGCAAAAGTCTTGTAATTCATTTATTTTAAAGAGGAATGTCTAAAGATCAAATATGTTTGTTTTTAACTGCATTGAACATAAACACTACAGCGTCCTTTGGCACAGAGTTACTGTTAAACATTATTGAGTTGAGACACATTAACTCTTAATATGTTATTCATAAGATCCTATAGAGCAGGGGATCTCAAACTATACAGATCAATCACATGAATAAACAATTATAGTTATAGTCGAGCTGTGAATCTTTATCTTTACACCTCCAATTCTAATGTATTATTAAAAATACAAACACTTTATGATTTACCAGCTGTTTTCAAACTAAAGAGCATGTTTATCAAGTTAGTCAGCAGTAATAGTGAACACAAAACACTTTTCTGCAGTGCATATAAAGACTTGTATATAACTATATAAAGTTCAGCTCAGAGCTAAGAGCGTGGCACTAAAAACGCCAAGGTTGTGGGTTCGATCCCAAAGGATTGCATATACTTAGAAACATATGTATAGGATAACGCAATGTAAGCCACTTTGGATAAAGACGTCTGCCGAATACATAAATGTAAATTAAAGAACATTTAACACAGAAGATAAAGAATATATATGCAGAAAATATATCAAGTGCAGAAAAACATAAGAAACTTAAATTTGCAAGCAGCTCGTTGGAAGAGTGAGGGACTCACAAACGCCTGTCTGCTCACGCTCTGTGTTTGAGCTGCCGTCAAGCGCCTGAGTTACATCCAACAATGAGAAGTAAACAATCATTCATACAACTATATCAAAACTGCACAAAGGTTAGGCTGAAATGTTTTCCGTTTTTATCAATCATGTCTTACAAATTTTATATTGTAATTAAAACACGAAATGTAAATTAATATATTGCGTTTTTAGTTTTCTGTCGTGTCAGGTAATCTGTTGTGTTGGATAAAAGCGTCTGCCAAATGACTAAATGTAAATGTAGGTACCACAGGGGTCTCTCTGTACCACAGTATGAGAATCACGGCTATTGACAGATTCAAAGCAACAACAAGCTTCAGCTTCATGTCAAAGTCCTATACGGTTTCTATAAATACAACAAAGTTACTCAACCCATTCAACAAATTCTTCATATAATGACAAAAACATAAAAAAATACATTTATTTAATTCAATTATAATGCAAATGTATTTGATAAACTAGCACACTACCCTAAAGGCATGACATTTTCTTTGATACTGCATATTTAGACTCACTGTAGCTCCAGAAGCAACTCAAATTAAAGCTGCTTTAATCGGGCCCTCACATCTTGTTGCAAATTGGGGATGCCATTGTGAAGTTTGAACATCCCTTAATTCTCAAAAAATATAATGTAGATATAAGGAAATCTTTAGCAGTTGTACAAATTGCAGATACAATTTTAAATGGCAGACTTCCTGTTGGGTTTAGGATATTGCTGTGAGAGCAGTTGGAATGTTACATGAGCCTAACACATTTCAAACATACATGAAATGTAGCATGAGGGCTGATTTATTTTGTAAGTGGCATTATGGAGCCATTTTGCCACATTTCATTCTGAAACCCATATCAGATGAAAAGTTGCACCCACGAGCCAACCGCCGAGCGTGTCCCGAATACGATCAAGATTATCTGTGCTATCAAGATGGTCTGCACTGCAGCTCATTACTCTTGCGATAATTAAGTTTAGGTGTGTCTGTTTGTTCACTGCATTCAGTGATGGATGTTATATAATTGGTGGATATAACACTGGATTTGTAGATCGTTTGAAACTGATAGATGGAGGCGTATGCAATACTACTTTATAGGCACTCAAGATGAATATGAGATTGGGTTCCCGAAAGCAAAGTTAGTGAAGCACAAGAATCTAAAGTACATTAAGGTATGGCTTACATTTTATGAGTTATAAAGGCATGAAAACTTAGTGGATATAAGTGGATTACTCAGTCATTTCATATTTTGGCTTTCATCACTACTGATGTTGGTCTTGCTTCTGTAAAAATAAAATATATCAAATATTTGAGCCAGTGACCTCTGGTTGAGTTGACACAGAATGACCCTGCTGTTCAGATGTTTCTCGCCATGACTACGCGGCTTCACCATTTTACACAAACACATTCTCACCAAGCCTCATCAAAAGGCTGAAAACTTTTTGGGGCGGCTTCTCGGACAGGGATTAGCTTTTGGTTAAATTACAATATTTAAGTCCTAACCTATTTTTAAAAACATTAGGCCTACTGGAGGGCATCTTGAGACGAAACAATCACACTGATATATTTTTAGATAAGTCAGTGCAAGTTGTTTTCGATTAAGACACCTCTAACATTTAAGTTGACTGGGACTAGTTTTACGCCCTGTCCGGGAAACCACCCCTTTGAGATATTGGTTATAGATATACTGTATGGCCAGTAACCAGTCACATAAGCTTTACCCTTCCTGTAGCAGGCTGGTCCTGGATGAGCACCGGCGGATTCTGGGCCTACCACAAACATCCCTGACCTGAAACACAGATGGATCCTCTACTAGATCACACACACAGGTTTTCATATGCCACATGTTCATGAGTCCGCTACATAAACTTTACTCTCTGAAAATCATGTTGTGGTAGATCAGTAACATGTCATAAAAACTGTCACCAAGTCAATCCCAAATGACAATTAATCATGTTGCGTTTTGTGTCATGCAGTATATTATAAAATGCTCTGTAACACACTGCTCTGTGGGCCTTATTGCTTATAAAGTGGTTATTCCACATGCGTAGCAAGGTTTCATAAAATACAGTAAATAAAGTGATATGAAGGCTGTGTAATGTGGTCAGCCGTTGTAAATCGGGGTATTTTATAACGGCTTAGAACTCGGCTCAGCCAATCGGAATCAAGGACCAGAACCGACCGTTTTATAATCACCAAGTAAATGCAGGTCAGGAGAGGTCTACACAGATTCTCAGCACATCTTGTCTTCATGCTTTTTTAATAATAGAAACACACAGTTACCTGAAGAAGAGTCGAGATCCTCCTCCAGCCGCGACAGTATTGATGTCCAGCTGCGGAGCCTGCAGTGTGATTCCAGCGATAGTCGCCTCAAACACATGTTCATACTGACCAGCGTAGCGGCTCACATCTGTAGACGTGCCTGTGCAAAGAAAAGGATCTTATTGTGTAATTTCTGGGTTGTTTTGAGATGATTTGATGATGCTTTCACATGCAAAGTGCATTATTATATACCACAGTTATAATCTACCTGTTTTAGTATTAAGAAGTATTCATAGGGACATTAGAATATGTGGGAGTATTAGTAATATAATCAGAAACCACATTTATTCAAAGATGATTGTGAGCGAATGACTTATAAAGATGATTTAATGGCTTAATGTTACAATCGGTATACCTGTTTAATGATTATTTACAAAAAAAACTTTAACACACTTTTTGAACACCTGCACATACACCACACACACTTTTGTAGACAAATTTAATTAAATTGAAGTTATCGCATGCAGCCAAGGACGCCAGCTAAACATGAGTTCACTAGGGTGATCAAACATGAGCTCATTTTTAATAAAAGCCAATGATAAATCATGTTTAGTCGGAAGACCCCGGAAAAGTGTCCAAATAAGGGCACATGAGATATTTGTCTATGAAATCCTCATTCTTTATTGGTTGACTTGTGATAATAATGCGGCAACCACGATTAAACGTGTATCCTGTTGCCTGGGATGTTTTGGTGGCAGAAGCAGGGTTATTGGTTATTAAAAATAAGAGATAACAGGAATTTACCTGATTGGTGTAACGGAAGACATCAGTTGCATCAGTTTCACTATAAATATGGGCCGAAGAACACTGTATTTTCAGATGCTTTGGGAAGATCTCACTTTGTTTGGCATGAGCAAATAAAGTTAACTTTTTGACACCTGGACCCTCTTTGTCGGAGCAATTTTTTGAAACTACAAGAACAACTTTCCACGACAATCTCAGGTCAAATTCATAGCTTTGTGTTAGTTCAAGCCTAACATGCATGTACACACATATGTCAGAATGTACAACGAGCTGCTGTGGAGGCAGGACTCAAAGGCGCAGGATTGTTATTCTGCTTTCTGTCTTTGTCTCGATGTTTTTTATACAGGCAATCATTAGAGTTGTTTTATTTCATCAGCGTCTCCGTCTCACCTCCCATATCAAAGCCAATGACAGGTTTGTTTTCCATAAAGCCGTGCGAGGTGACAGCATAGCCCACAACTCCTCCAGCGGGACCAGAGAGCACCGCACGGGACCCACAGAACTGCTCCATGGGCGTCAGACCACCATCAGACTGCATGAACAACACATCCACACCCTGCCACAGAGACTAAGGGCTTATAAACTGTATCTTCAATCCCACACACATTCATGGTAAATTTCACACACACCTTCAGGCCTCCTCTGAAACCGGTGGTGAATTCAGCAAGGTAGCGGTGTATTTTCGGCGTGAGGTAGGCGTCCGCACATACAGTGTATCCACGAGGTACTGCTCGCACCATGGGCATCACCTCACTAGACAGAGACACTTGCGTGAAACCAAGACTCTTCGCCAAATCTCCAACAGCCTTCTCATGATCTGACCATCTGAAAGACACAAACCACCATCAGGAACAAGAGATGTCATCATTCTCTCTGTTACTCCACTCTTTAATGATTTAATTCCTCAACTAATTCTGCTTTAGAACTCTCTGGGAATCAGGGGCCGGATTCATCAACATTCTTAAGTAGAAAATTGATAACTGCAAAAAAAATTCTTAAATTTAAAATTTAAAGCGCCACGAAACCCTAAACAACATTTATTTAGATTTTTATAGAGTTGGATGTGTTGCACATCATAAAGAACAATTTTAGCAACTGTAAGAGAAAACTAGTTAATTTAGAGTTTTTTTTACTTTTACACAAAAAATTATACAACATTTCTCCTAATTATTCATGACAGGGCCTGGAGTGTTTCTACCTAACCCTACCAGAGAGAGTAGTTCATAGCACATGGATCTGATGGATAAATGAAGAAAAAGCAGAACACTGATCAGGAGTTGCAAAAATACATATTCTGATTATTTATAATTATATATAAAAGTAATGTGAAATGCACTATATTAACTGGCTATATTGGTTATATGGGCAGTGGTGTAGGAGACGAGCACACAATGTGCCACCAAAAATATTATTTATGATGTAAAAAATTTTAAGGTTGGTTACCGAAACCTCCGGCGAATATGAGCACGAGGTCTGGCTATGACCCAGCGCAAGATCACATCTCTCTGCGTCTTCTGTTCTATGAGACCGGTAACTAGAGGCAGCACATTCCGCACGCACCCACAGATGACTCGCAAATTAATGTGTACACCCTTACCAAACATTTGTCACTTACTGAATGTTTGGGCATTTAAAAATGCCATCACGCTCTCTAAGATCTCTTAACTCAGGACTTCTGATAACACCTAGAATAACTAAATCCACCAAAGGGGATCGAGCTTTCTCATACATAGCACCTAAACTCTGGAACAGCCTTCCCGACGCTATTCCAGGATCAGACACACTCGCACAATTTAAATCTAGATTAAAGACACATCTCTTCAGCCAAGCATTCACTTAATTCACAATACGCTAAATAAACCATCGGGAGACTGCTGACATTAGATCTTATTTACTAGAATCATTTAACTTGTTATATTAACACCATGCAATGTGTTTTACTTCTTTTGTGTTTTTCTTATTTTCCCCTGTAAAGCTGCTTTGGAACAATGCAAATTGTGAAAAGCGCTATATAAATAAAATGTAATTGAAATATGAATTCTGCTGTAAATGCACGTAGTCAGTCACTTAGACTGAACTTTGCGCTGCATGATACAAAATATTTTAGTAAAATAACCCAAATCATAGCATATAGCAATAAAGTCACTTTATTGGTGACTATGGATTCAACCATAGTTCAACCAAATTTAGCCTGGTTTCTACCCAGAGATATTCTTCAACTTCAAAGTCTTTTGATTTTAAATGACTATTTTGCATTTAATGACAGACATTACTGGGACTCTCATTTTAAAATATTGTTGTGCTATCTGAAACCTGGCTGACAAAATCAATCACTGATATGGATATTGGAATGGGTGGTTATGTGTTTTGTGCTGATAGACTAAGGAAGGGTGGTGGAGTTGCTATTTATGTCAAATCTAAATTTAATGTGAAGTTAGTCTATTCAGAATCAATCGGTAAGCAGCTGGAATTTTTGGTAGTGAAGATGGAGTTGGCCAAGGGCTATTATTTTACTGTTGTTGGGTGTTATAGGCCTCCTTCTGGCTTGAGTACAGCATTGCAGACTCTTATTCAACTCTTATCCATATTGGACTACTCTGAAATTATTTTAGCAGGTGATCTAAACTGGGACTGGCTGAAGCCTTGATCAGATGAATTTAAGTCATTTTGTGATTCTGTCAATTTTACACAGTTAATCAATTCTCACACTCGTTTAAATCTTAAGTGCCATGAGAAATCCACCTTTATTGATTTAATTTTGACTAATGTTCCGCACAAATTTTCTGCTGTTGGTGTTTTTTGCAATGACCTAAGTGACCACTGCGTTGTTGCTACAATAAGGAATACTAAGAGGCCTAAATGTAAACCTTGCGTAATATGTAAGAGGAATCTCAAAAAATTGAATGAACAGGGTTTTTGCCATGATTTGTTTAATTGTGATTGGAGTAGAATAGAGCTGATTCCCGATGTGGAGTCAGCCTGGATCTTTTTCCGGGATAGTTTTTTGCAAGTTATAAATAGACACGCCCCACTCAAGAGATTCAGTGTTAAGGGGCGGGATAATCCCTGGTTTTCCTCTGAGCTTGGAGATATTCATCGTGACCGCAATTTAGCTTGGGCCAAAGCAAGAAAAACGGGCTGCTCTTCATCTGATTGGCTTGTTTTTAGGCAGTTAAGAAATAAATGTTCTTCTTTTATTAAGAAAGCAAAATCTGATTTTTATATGTCAGCCACTACTAACACCTTAAATGATCCCAGAAAATTTTGGAAGGCTATAAAATTACTTTCTTTAGACAAAGATAGTATTATTGTTCCTTCTTTTATTATGAAAGAGTCTGTAATAGTTCATGACAAGATGGAGATATTGAACCATTTTAATGAGCATTTTATTCAGTCTGGTTCTTTGTTTGACACTGCTTGTCCTTATACTGTGACACCTTGTAGAGATGTATCAGTCTCTACAAGTGTCTTTAATTTCACTCCATTCTTAGTGGCTGATGTTCAAAAAGCCCTAAAAGGGCTGGCTCCTGAAAAACCTCCAGGACCTGATCTTATAGAGCACTACTTCTTAAAAATAGCTGCTGATTGTGTAGCACAGCCTCTAACGTATCTTTTTAATCTTACCTTAGAGAGCAACACTATTCCCAAAATATGGAAATCTGCATTTGTTTGTCCATTATTGAAAGAGGGTGACCCGTCAAATTTAAATAATTACAGGCCAATTTCTAATTTGTCTGTTGTGGCCAAAATTCTTGAATCCCTGGTGAGTGATCAGATGAAAGACTTCTCGCATGTACAGGACATTTTATGCCCAGGCCAGTTCAGTCAGGTTTAAGAAAAAAACATAGTACCATCACAGCTGCAATGAAGGTGATAAATGACATCTCTGTTGCTCGTGAGAAGAAGCAGCACGGTGCATCACTTTTTATTGATTTGTCAAAAGCTTTTGACATGGTTGATCATGATGTTTTAAAGATTAGGCTTCTTAATTCAGGGTTTTCAGAGAATACTGTCTCTTTGTTCTCAAACTATCTTAGTGACAGAACCCAGTGCACTAAGCATGATGGTGTTCAATCTGGTATTTAACCAATCCTTAAAGGGGTTCCACAAGGCTCTGTGTTAGGCCCTCTTTTATTTACTATTTATATAAATAATCTTAATCGGCATGTGTCTGATGCAAACTTTCATTTTTATGCAGATGACACAGTTATTTACTGCTGTGCACCCTCTCTTAAACAAGGCATTGCGCATTTACAGAATGCCTTCACTGTGGTCCAAAACACCTTGCTACAGCTGAAACTTGTGCTCAATGCAGACAAAACCAAATGTATGCTTTTCACGGGCCCTCGAAATAGACCACTGAATGTTCCCTCAGTGATTACTCTTGACGGACGTGAAATACAGACTGTTACAACTTATAAGTATATTGGTATCGTTATTGATGATTGCCTCATGTTCACTGTCTAGTGAGAAAGTTGAGGCTAAAATTGGGTTTTTATTTTCGAAATAAGCTGTGCTTTTCTTTTAATGTAAAAAACGGTTAGTGGCATCCACTTTTTTATCTGTGCTGGACTATGGTGATATATTATATATGCGTTCCTCTGCTCAATGCCTTCATATGATTGACGCAGCCTATCATGCATCGCTGAGATTTATTACTAATTGTAAAGCTCGCAGCCATCACTGTGAGCTGTACTCTCGTGTAGGGTGGTCTGCTCTGGCCACACGGAGGCTTTGTCATTGGTATACATTTATATATAAGGCTTTTCTTGGTGTGCTTCCATCCTATTTATGTTCACTTATATGAAAAAAAGTGCTGGTCATTATTCTCTTCGTTCTCAGGCTGTTGTCTTGCTTTCTGTCACACATGTCAGTACTGAGCTGGGTAAAAAGGCCTTTGTTTATTCTGCTCCCTTTACATGGAATTGCTGCAGAACAACTTAAAACTTAGTTAGTTGATTCCTTTGAGTGTTTTTAAGTTAAGAATGAGATGTTTTGAGTTGGACTCCCTCACATGTAAATGTTTTAATTAAGATTTCATTGTAAGTGCAAAACTGGCTTTCAAATTCTTCTATTAATTTATTAGGGTTCGAGCCCGTAGGGCTAGAAACCTATTGTATTTGTAGGTTTTATTATAATTTTTCTGCCATATCCGAAACTGATCGTGCAGCCCAAACCGTAAGGCCGACAAAGCTGAGACTAAGTCAGATGGTAGTAGTCTTGCTCGCTACTCAGATACACGGAGCCAGCCATCTCGGTCCATAGCGGGCGCTACAGCGATGCTGAACGCGTTTACGCTCATAATTCCTAAATCGCTTGTCGCACACCAAAGTGTTTTATATCCCTGTAATCATTGGTTCAAAACTTAAAAAACGTATATCTCCGATTTCATTTCCGGTATGCAAATTTGAAAAAAACGCTAATAAAAAAAAATGAACTAGTCCCTGGATTTTTGCCCGATCGGAACCAAACCAACGCTGATGAATTCTGTGGAGAGTGAATGTGAATAATTATCCAAAAAAAGTTGAAATTTCGATTCACCGTTGCTAGGGGGAGCCAAAACGTCTGAACCGGAAGTGGCATATTTTACTAGAATGGCTATAACTCGTGAACTGTTTGAGCAATCTTCACGTGGCTTGTACCTTATGTGTAGACTCTCAGTCCGGGGTAGCAGTAAAAAGGAGTTGGCGTTTGGCCAATGGTGGCGCTATAATATTCATGAACTCGAAAAGGGCTATAACTACTAACAACTATAATCGACTTATTATTTGGTATGGTGTGTCTCTGTGTCATGTACCATGACTGTATAAAAGGACAGTGGCGTATCTAAAGAAACATGGCGGTCATCGGCCAATGAAGTTTGAGCACTCATTAGACCGGGTTAACGGAACTCGATCGAAACGACATTCGCTGGGCTTGTTCAACTCATGGTCCTGAGGGTCTGTAAGAAATATGAACTCATTCGGCCACCGGGGGGCGAAGTAACGTTTTTAGAGTGCATAAACAATTGTATATCTTGTGACATTGGACATATACTCAAACTATAGTTATCATATGATAGCTCTTCTCATTCTGAACAACTTTGCCTCTGGACATGCTTCTGTCAATTGAACGGTTTGTGAGTTATCGTTGACGATGTCAAAAACCTACTTTCGCGAACTAGTCCTAGGTTTTTCGACTGATCAGATCCAAACCAATGCAGATGACTTCTGTGGAGTGTGAATGTAAATAATTATCAAAAAAAAGTTGAAATTTCCTTTCACGGTTGCTTAGGGGCGTAAACATTTTAAATAGGCGGAGCATATTACATTAAAATGCCCATAACTCGAGCACTATTAGAGATATCATCATGGGGCTTGGAACAAATGTGTAGAACATCACTCCGAGATGACTTACAACTTGACTTGGACACTAGGTGGCGCTATAATAGTAAAAATGGCAAAATTGACACATCTTTGGTTGCCTTAACAATTGTGTATCACGTGACATTTGACATTTACACAAACTATCGATATCATATGAAAGATCTCATAATTCCAAACAAATTTGGCTCTTGAACCATTGATGTCGATCAAACAGTTTGTGAGTCATCTGTGATGATGTTAAGAAGCTGCTTTTGCAAACTTGTCCTAGGTTTTTCAAGCGATTTCAAAATTTCCACCACAGTACAATTCTCTGGACTCTCTAGATCAATAACTATCAAAAACATGTTTAACTTTTTCATTTGCGTGACCATTAAAGGGTCCTTTATTATATTCAAGTGAACGGTGTACCTGAAAGCTCGCTACTCCTTAACAAATAATCCAATTGACTTGCCATTAAGTACAATCATACATCTTATTACACTAAACAAGCATGCTAAATATGATGGTGATCGGACAAGTGATACATTTCCTGTCTCACAGGAACAAGGTGTTAGACATACAGTCAGGTCCATAAATATTGGGACATCGACACAATTCTAATCTTTTTGACTCTATACACCATCAAAATGGATTTGAAATGAAACGACCAAGATGTGCTTTAACTGCAGACTTTTAGCTTTAATTTGAGGGTATTTACATCCAAATCAGGTGAATGGTGTAGGTATTACAACAGTTTGTATATGTGCCTCCCACTTTTTAAGGGACCAAAAGTAATGGGACAATTGGCTGCTCAGCTGTTCCATGGCCAGGTGTGTGTTATTCCCTCATTCTCCCATTTACAAGGAGCAGATAAAAGATTCAGAGTTCATTTCAAGTGTGCTATTTGCATTTGGAAACTGTTGCTGTCAACTCTCAATATGACATCCAAAGAGCTGTCACTATCAGTGAAGCAAGCTATCATTAGGCTGAAAAAACAAAACAAACCATCAGAGAGATAGCAAAAACTTTAGGTGTGGCCAAATCAACTGTTTGGAACATCCTTAAAAAGAAAGAACTCACCGGTGAGCTCAGCAACATCAAAAGACCCGGAAGACCACGGAAAACAACTGTGGTGGATGACCGAATAATTATTTCCCTGGTGAAGAAAACACCCTTCATAACAGATCAAGAACACTCTCCAGGAGGTTGGTGTATGTGTGTCAAAGTCAACAATCAAGCGAAGGCTTCACCAGAGTAAATACAGAGGGTTTACCACAAGATGTAAACCATTGGTGAGCCTCAAAAACAGGGCGGCCAGATTAGAGTTTGCCAAACAACATCTAAAAAAGCCTTCACAGGTCTGGAAAAACATCATATGGACCGATGAGACCAAGATCAACTTGTGCCAGAGTGATGGGAAGAGAAGAGTAGGGAGAAGGAAAGGAACTGCTCATGATCCAAAGCATACCACCTCATCAGTGAAGCATTGTGGTGGTAGTGTCATGGCGTGGGCATGTATGGCTGCCAATGGAACTGGTTCTCTTGTATTTATTGATGATGTGACTGCTGACAAAAGCAGCAGGATGAATTCAGAATTTTTTTGGGCAATATTATCTGCTCATATTCACCCATATGCTTCAGAACTCATTGGACGGCGCTTCACAGTGCAGATGGACAATGACCTGAAGCATCCTGCGAAAGCAACCAAAGAGTTTTTTAAGGGAAATAAGTGGAATGTTATGCAATGGCCAAGTCAATCACCTGGCCTGAATCCGATTGAGCATGCATTTCACTTGTTGAAGACAAGACTGAAGGGAAAATGCCCCAAGAACAAGCAGGAACTGAAGACAGTTGCAGTAGAGGCCTGGCAGAGCATCACCAGGGATGAAATCCAGTGTCTGGTGATGTCTATGCGTTCCAGACTTCAGGCTGTAATTGACTGCAAAGGATTTGCAACCAAGTATTAAAAAGTGAAAGTTTGATTTATGATTGTTAATCTGTCCCATTACTTTTGGTCCCTTAAAAAGTGGGAGGCACATATACAAACTGTTGTAATTCCTACACCGTTCACCTGATTTGGATGTAAATACCCTCAAATTAAAGCTAAAAGTCTGCAGTTAAAGCACATCTTGGTCGTTTCATTTCAAATCCATTGTGGTGCTGTATAGAGTCAAAAAGATTAGAACTGTGTCGATGTCCCAATATTTATGGACCTGACTGTATAAAGCACTATACATTAAACGTTGCTCCATATTTACACGTCTAGAAATATAGAATATGTCTGGCTGGTTGTAAGATGCTGTTCCCTTTCTGTCGGTCTCTCGACGTTGTGTCGAAGCCGACAGATGGGGTTCGCCCTTGAGAACCAATCGTCTCTGACTATTTTGAAAAGGCCAATGAAAATTGGCGAATGAAATTTGCATGCCGGGCTCCGCCCCCGGAAATCCGGGTATAAAAGGGGAGCCGGCGTGCCCATTCATTCACCTTTTGTTCTTCGGAGCCTTCGCATCTGATGACATTCTTCGAATTGCCGATTTCTACGACACGGTGCAGCGGAGATTCCCCTGGGCGTCCTGGCAGTTCCTGAGGTATTTTTCTAAAAGAGCAATTTCCTCAGCGTGGCATTGCCCGCTGATCTCTTGGGTGCAGTACACTCATCGAGGACGGGGACGGACACGGTGGTTGCCGCAAGTGTTCGGGGGTCCGACCACTGTGGCAGCCTCGTGGATTCGTCCTGCCCGCACGGCGCGCGGATGGCTATTCAGACGTTGCGTCACTGCGCTGCGTCACTGCCCAATCTTGCGCAGGCGGGCGAGCTCGAGAAAGGCCACTTTCCCGACTCCCCTCTCGCAAGGTCGGCTGATTGGTGGCGCTGTCAAGGACTGCTCCAGCAGCCTTTTGACAGTGTAGAAACAGACCGGCCTGCTGTGACCCGGCCGCCTTTCGGCCGTCGAGGTCTCGCACGTGGTCTGCCCCCAGCAGCCCTGGCCTTCTCCAGCATCGACTCCGGTTCCGGTGCCCCCGCAGGTGGCCCCCCGGAGGAAGACGTCGAGAGAAGGACCACCTAGAGAGATTGAACCATCGGGCCCGACCCAGCCTTGGTTGCTGGATGGTCGGAATGGGGCGGTCCCTGCCGTGTCCCAAACACCTTCTGGGCCCCTTCGGGGGCCTAGTGCCCGCCTTCTCACAAGGAGAGGTCTCTCTCTGGGTCCCACTTGCAGCCGCTCTCACCCTCTGAAAGATGGTGTTCGGCAACTCGACGTTGCGTCGTGGCGGCACGCAATGACGAGTATAAAGCAGCCCTCAGCACTCTCGCTTCGACGGTGCGTCGAGCTGCGCCATCGCCTGGCAGGTGATTTAGCGGAGCCGTTTCCCCCGGGGGGAATAGCACTGCTAGTCATTGAACCAACCCCCGCGGGTTGATGAAGTAGATTGCAGCCCCCCCTGTGAGGTCTCTGGGTGCTTGGTTAGCATTTCAAACCATCACGGTGGCTGGGAGTGTGGTCCGTCTCGGCATTCGATCCAGCTCGCCAGACCTCCGCCGGACTTCAGGCATCCTCTTACCTCAGCAGAGGCAGGGATGTTCCTGTGCTCCAGGCCGGGGCTGCCACCCCTCTGGCGAAGGCGATCGAACCGTCCCCTCGGCCGAGATGTCCAGTGGCTTCGACAGCCGCACTTCATCATCCCCAAAACCAGGGGTCGCTGCATACCTTGAGCAGCACCTTGCAAAGGTGCCGTTCGGGAGGCGCAGAAGCGCGTCCTGGTGTCTGTCAGACGCCAGGCGTGGTTCATGACAACTGACCGCATACTCTCATGTACAGTTTCCCTCGGCACTGTCGAGGGGCTGGCATGTCAGTAACGGGTCACCCGGGAAAAAGAGAGCAGCTCTCCCTGGCGCGGAGCTCCCCTTTTTCCTGGTAGAGAACTCAACACTGTCTCCATGACGGCGCTCACGAGCACGCACAGTCAGTGCTGAGCTACTTGAACTTTCAGGCAGCAGCCAGCGGTCCCCTGAAATCAGTTTCAGAGGCTCCTGGGCATGGTGTCCTCGGGGGTGGCCTGTCCCCCTCGGGTTGACGCACATGGGACCGCGACAGCACTGACTACAGAGATGAGTTCCCTGGAGAGCGTGGCGCACTGGCAGTAGGCGTATCGTCATTACGCCTGCTGCCGTCGCATCCTAACCCCGAGCAGGTCTTGAGGCCGGTCGTGGAACGACAGACGCCTCCCTACGGGGTGCGGGTGCGGTGTGCAACGGGCGCGCAGTGTCGGGTCGCTGGACGGGCCCCCGCCTGCGTTGGCAGATCACTGCCTTCAAGTTGCTAGCTGTCCTTCTTGCACTGATGAGGCTCCGGCCTCTCGTGCAGAGCCAGCATACTGGCCCGGACAGCACGACCGGCGTAGCGTACTAAACCTCAGGGTGGCATTCGCTCGCTGCAGTCATCGCAACTCGCCCAAAAACGCCTCCTCCCGTGGAGACAGCAGGTGGCAAAGCCCCTGCAGGTCACATGCCCACCGGGTGTCCTGAACCAGACAGCCAAGCGCTCTCTCGTCAGTTGACACCCCGTGGGAAGTGATGACTCCACCCCTGCGGGCTGGCCTGGGTGTGGTTTGGGCGGGCACAGGGGGACCTGTCGCCTCCCTGAACACCACCCAGTACCGCTGGGCATTCCTTGGACGAGGACCCCCTCGACACGGAGGCCCTAGCGCGCGGCCTCCAGTGGAGGTCACACGCCCACCGGGTGTCCTGAACCAGACAGCCAAGCGCTCTCTCGTCAGTTGACGCCTCGTGGGAAGTGACGACTCCACCCCTGGTGGAGACAGCAGGTGGCAAGGCCCCTGCATTTCACACGGCCACCGGGTGTCCTGAACCAGACAGCCAAGCGCTCTCTCGTCAGTTGACACCTCATGGGTAGTGACGACTCCACCACTGCGGCCGGCTTGGGTGTGGTTTGGGCGGGCACAGGTGGACCTGTTGCCTCCCTGAACACCACCCAGCGCCGCTGGGCACTCCCTGGTCGAGGCCCCCCTCGACACGGAGGCCCTAGCGCGCAGCTGGCCGCGGGACAAGCGGAACTACGGTTCCCCCAGTGAGCTTCATTGCGCAGGTCCTGTGCAAGGTCTGGGTAGGGAGTGTCAAGTGCTGCTAGTTGCGCCTTATGGGCCCAACTACACTTGGTCCTCGGAGCTTATACTCCTGACGACAACTCCCCCTGGCCAAATCCCCTGGCGAAGGGCCTACTCGCAGGGGGTGGACACGTTGTGGCATTCGAGCCGGACCTCTGGGTCTGGCTCCTGGATGGGACGAGGAGTTCCTGGATGACCTACCCCCCTCAGTGGTGGAGACTGTCACTCAGGCAAGGGCCATGCCTACAAGGCTGGATGCCTTTAAGTGGCGCCCCTTCTCGTCCTGGTGCTCTTCTCGAGGAGAAGACCCGCGGAATTGCTCGCTCAGGAACGTGCTGTCCTATTGCAGGAGAGGCTGGGGAGTAATCTCCCCTTCCACATTGGAACGTGGGTACCCGCTGTCGCGATTATCACGTACCAGTTGCTGGTGAGCCTCTGGGGCGGCATGACCTGATTATTAGGTTCCTCTAGGGCGCGAGGGGTTAAGGCCTCGTCCGCGCCCCGTACCCTCTTGGGACTTTAAGGTGGCCCCCCCCCCTCCCCCCCCCCCCCCCCCCCCCCCCCCCCTCCCGGGGGGGGGCCCCCCCCCCCGGGGCCCGCCCCCCCCCACAGGGGGGCACCCGCAACCACCCCCCCCCCCCCCACCACCAAAACCACCCCCGCCGACCCCCCCCTGATCCCCCGCCCCCCCCCCCCCCCCCGCCCCACACCCCCCCCCCCCCCTTTGGGAACTAGGTGGTGAACTTGCAGGCGCCCCCCCACCCGGAAAAAACCCCCCCCCGACCGGGGGCCAACCCCCCGGGGGGGTGGGCGCCCCGGGTTTCCCCCACAGGGGAGACCCACAGGCGGGGGGCGTACCCCTGCCCATAGCGCCTTTCCCCTTCTTAGGTGGATCAGTGCGCTATGGGCTGTGTGGCGGAGGGTACAGATCCAGGATCAGCATCACCTGGGAAACAGCCTGGCAGCTAATGCTGATCGCCCACACCTAATGCTGATTAGCTGCCGGGCATATAAACCACATTTACACATCACTCGAGGAGCTTGTACTCCTCACGGCTAATACTGTGTCTTCTCTTCCTATAGACTCCAGCGAGTAACGGAACCACAAAGGAATCATCTTTGCACGAGCACGGACTGGCAGGCAATTGGTTGAACACGAGCACCTCGGGTTTTTTTTTTTGGTTTTCCTGTCTCAGGAACTTCTTACGGACACACTCTCTCTCTCCCGCGACCAAAAATGGAGGAAATCCTACATCGACTCACGGAGGTGTCAGTCCGCCAGCAGCAGTGTTTCGACCAGCTGGTGGCCCGACAAGAGCGAGCAGACCGAGAGATCGAACAGCTCCAGGCAGCCGCAACTCGAGCTCCGCTAGCCGAACCGCGTCACCAGGCTACCATGCTACTGACGAAGATGTCAGCCCAAGATGACGTCGAGGCATATTTACACACCTTCGAAGTTATCGCCAACAGGGAGGGGTGGAGGAATGACCAGTGGGCGCGCATCCTAGCACCCTTCTTGACAGGAGAAGCGCAGCGAGCCTACTACGCCCTACCAACTGCCCAGGCTGACGATTACCGTGTGCTGAAAAGTGAGATCCTGGCACGAGGGGGACTGTCGCCTCCCTGTGCAGCTCAACAATTTCACGGGTGGAGCTATGACGAACGAGAGCCGGTACGACAACAGGTCGCTCAACTGATGCGCCTGGTTCATCTCTGGCTGCTGGCGGACGATTCCACTGCACTGCAGGTCGCAGAAAGAGTGATGATCGACCGTCTCCTAAGGGCCCTACCCCGACACCTCCAGCGGCCGGTGAGCATGACGAACCCGAGGACGACGAAGGAGTTGATCGAGGCGGTGGAATTAGCGAAAGCTTCATCTGCACGAGAAACTGGAGAGAGAGAGAGGACGGCGCCCCGGAGAGGTGGATATGACAAGCGACGGCCGGAGGGTACTTTCCGACCAGTGAATAGGCCGGCGGCCCCCGAACCCAGGGACGAGCCCATGCCCACCGAACCCGCGTCCCCCGGTATCCGTGCATGGATGACGGGATGCACCATGCACCGCACTGTTCCCCAGGGAGCACCCATAAGGGCTGTCCGTGTGGGGAAGAAGTCGCACCGGGCCCTCCTCGACTCAGGCAGTGCTATCACCCTGGTCCAGCCCACCGTGGCCCGACCGCTGCCTGAGAGCAAAGCCACCGTTCCCATCACCTGCGTCCACGGCGACACCCAGCACGTGCCAACACGCCGGGTGACCATCACAGCCGAACCAGGGACATGGCAGATCGAGGTGGGCATTGTTCAGGACCTCCCGGTACCGGTGGTACTGGGCCGGGACTGGCCCGGGTTCGAGCGACTCTTGGCTACCACGGTCCGGGAAAAGCTGACTGACGGGGGTCCCCAAAGACGCCGGCTGCCACGGGCTCGAGACAAGCAGCCGTCATTCATGGCCACCGGTAGCGAGAGAGAGGGTGAGTGCCAAAATCCCCAGCCTAATGTGTATATGGATTTATTCCAGCAGGTCACGGCAGGAGGAACGTTTGGCCGTGAACAGAGAGAAGATGAGCGCCTGAAACATTGTTGGAACCAGGTTCGACTGTTAGAGGGACAGGAGCGACTCCCTGCACCTCACCCTCTCCCCCACTTCGTGGTCAAGAACGGCCTACTTTACTGTGTCGCGCAGCGGCGGGGGGAAGTCAAACATCTCTTGGTGGTGCCCAGGACCAAGACAAACGCGGTCCTCGAACTGGCTCACTCCCACCCGATGGCAGGACACCTCGGGGCCCAGAACACCCTACAGAGAATTCGAGACCGGTTCCACTGGCCAGGGATTGATGCAGAAGTGAGGAGCTTCTGCCAGAGTTGCCCCACTTGCCAGCGGACATCTCCTCGGCGCCCTCCCCCCAGCCCGCTGATACCGATGCCCATCATCGAGGTACCCTTCGGTCGGATCGGCATGGATCTGGTAGGGCCGTTGCCAAAGTCTGCCCGGGGCCATGAACACATCCTGGTCGTCGTGGACTACGCCACTCGGTACCCCGAAGCCATTCCCTTACGTAAAGCCACCGGGAAGAATATCGCCAAGGAACTCTTCATGATGTTCAGCCGGGTGGGCATTCCTAACGCCATCCTGATGGACCAAGGCACTCCCTTCATGTCTCGGCTGATGAAGGACCTCTGTCAGCTCTTCCAGATTAAACAGCTTCGCACATCAGTTTACCATCCACAGACGGACGGACTGGTAGAGCGGTTTAATCAGACCCTCAAGCGGATGCTACGGCGAGTGGTAGCCGAAGATGGGCGTGACTGGGACCTTCTGCTACCCTACGTTCTGTTCGGGGTTCGGGAAGTTCCCCAGGCCTCCACCGGGTTCACCCCGTTTGAGTTGTTGTTTGGCCGTCAGCCCAGAGGACTGCTAGACATAGCGCGGGAAGCGTGGGAACAGCAGCCTGCGCCACATCGGACGGTAATCGAACATGTGACGGAGATGCGGGAGCGGATCGACCGGGTGATGCCCCTGGTGAAACAACACCTAGCAGAGGCCCAGCGTGCCCAGCAGAGGATATATGACCGGCCCGCACAGACACGAGAGTTACAACCTGGCGAGCGGGTGCTTGTCCTCGTGCCCAACGCCACCTCCAAGTTCCTGGCGTCTTGGCAAGGCCCATACTCCGTGGTCGAGAAGGTGGGGCCGGTCACGTACCGGATACGTCAGCCAGGACGAAGGAAGGAGGAGAAGGTCTATCACATAAACCTGCTCAAGAGGTGGGTCGCCCCACGGGAACAAGTGGCTGCATACGCCCAGGAGTCCGATCCAGTCGTGGACTTGGGGGAGCAGTTATCGGCGGCCCAGAAGACTGAACTAGAGGCCTTGGTTCGTCAGTACAAGGATGTGTTCACAGAGCACCCGGGTCGGACCAA
The DNA here is from genome assembly GCA_037178815.1 of Barbatula barbatula. Classification (NCBI taxonomy): domain Eukaryota; kingdom Metazoa; phylum Chordata; class Actinopteri; order Cypriniformes; family Nemacheilidae; genus Barbatula; species Barbatula barbatula. Next base: position 13,110,505 of record CM074082.1, read on the forward strand.
CGTGATCAAACATGAGATACGAACGGAGCCCGGAGTCGTCATACGGCAACGACCCTACCGCGTACCCGAAGCCCGCCGGCTGGTTATCGAGGAGGAGGTACAGCGGATGCTCAAGCTAGGGGTCATTGAGCCATCCCATAGCCCGTGGTCCAGCCCGATCGTGATGGTCCCAAAGCCAGATGGCAGCCTCCGGTTTTGTAACGACTACAGAAGGCTCAATGAAGTCTCCTCGTTTGACGGGTACCCCATGCCACGGGTGGACGAGCTGCTCGATCGCCTTGGTAGGGCTCGGTACATCTCAACACTGGACCTCACCAAGGGCTACTGGCAGGTACCCTTGTCAGTCGAGGCCAAAGAGAAGACCGCCTTCAGCACCCCCAGTGGCCACTGGCAATACCGAGTCCTACCATTCGGCCTACACGGAGCCCCTGCAACATTTCAAAGGATGATGAACATCGTATTACGACCCCACCAAAACTATGCAGCGGCCTATATTGACGATGTGGTGGTACACTCCGAGAACTGGGAGGAACACCTGGACCGACTCCGGAGGGTGTTTGATGAGCTACGTCGGGCTGGACTCACAACCAACCCGAAGAAGTGCCACCTGGGTCTGACGGAAGCCAAGTACCTGGGGTACCAGATCGGTCGGGGACTCATCAAGCCCCAGGAGAAAAAGGTAGAGGCTGTGCGGTTGGCGTCCCGTCCAACCACCAAGACTCAGGTGCGTGCATTCTTAGGGTTGGCGGGCTACTATCGCTGTTTTATTCCCCATTTCTCTTCGATAGCCAGCCCCCTGACAGACCTGACGAAGAAAGGGCTACCGGAGTCCCTGGTTTGGACAGATCAGGCAGAAGCGGCATTTCAGTCCCTCAAACAAGCCCTCACCTCGTCGCCGGTCCTGTACGCCCCGGACTTCAGATGCCCTTTCGTCTTACAGACAGACGCCTCCGACACCGGACTGGGAGCTGTCCTGTCCCAGATTCAGGAAGGAGAAGAGCACCCCGTCACCTACATAAGCCGTAAGCTGACGCCGGCTGAGACCAGGTACGCCGCGGTGGAAAAGGAGGCCTTGGCCGTGAAGTGGGCAGTCCTGGAGCTGCGCTACTACCTGTTGGGCCGCAGCTTCACCCTGATCACAGACCACGCCCCCTTACAGTGGATGGCCAGAGCGAAGGACACCAACGCACGGGTGACCCGGTGGTTCCTCGCACTCCAGGACTTCCACTTCACGGTGCGACATCGAGCCGGGGCCTCAAACGGCAATGCGGACGGGCTGTCACGGATGTGGTCCGGCTGGGCAGGTCTGTCAGGCAACGCTTCCCTCCCACCGTTACTTTCTTCCCGAGGCTCCAACAGAAGTCGCCCGGATATCAGGTCGATGCTGGGGGGGGAGTGTGGCGGAGGGTACAGATCCAGGATCAGCATCACCTGGGAAACAGCCTGGCAGCTAATGCTGATCGCCCACACCTGATGCTGATTAGCTGCCGGGCATATAAACCACATTTACACATCACTCGAGGAGCTTGTACTCCTCACGGCTAATACTGTGTCTTCTCTTCCTATAGACTCCAGCGAGTAACGGAACCACAAAGGAATCATCTTTGCACGAGCACGGACTGGCAGGCAATTGGTTGAACACGAGCACCTCGGGTTGTCACCAGTGGATTGAGATTTTCCCCACGTGTGTCAATAAATTCCCCTCCGGGGTTGTTTACACCGGCTGTCTTGTGTCCGTAGTGTTTCTTACCCTGCCACAGCCCCCCCCCCCCCCCCAAGGGAAAAAAAGACAGCCCCCCCCCCCCCCAAAAAACCCCCCCCGCCGGGGCCCCCGCGGCGCCCCCCCCCCCCCTCCCCCCGCGGCATGGGGAGGTATTTAAAAATAGATCTCTCCGCCCCACGCGCCCCCCCCGTAGGACCCCCCCCCGAGGGGGGGTCTGTGTGAGGGGGGTGGGAGGGTGTTCCCCCCGTGTGCCCCCCCCCCCCCCCCCCGGGGGGGCCCCCCCGCGGGGGGCCCCCCCCACCCCCCCCCAGGGTTCCCCCCCTTTTGGTGGGGCCCTTTTGGTGTCTCCCCTTGTATTCCCCCTAGGGTGGGAAGTGGTCTCCGTAGCGCACGTCCTCATTGAAGGAACAGCGCTTACCCAGTAGCCCTACGACTGGATGGCCCTCGCCAATGGGGCCGTCTGAGTTGGCAGAGGGCAGGGGCTACTCATCTTTCAAAAAGCTCTGGGAGCCCCTGCCTGCCCACTGGAAGGTTACAAATTTCGCGATAGCGCTCACGTGTGGCTCGCCCAGGCCGGTCAACGTCGCTTCGCTAGAGATTGTGACGCGGCTAGTGCCGTGGCGTTTTCCATAGGAACCCCATCTGTCGGCTTCGACACAACGTCGAGAGACCGACAGAAAGGGAACGTCTCGGTTACGTATGTAACCTCTGTTCCCTGATGGAGGGAACAAGACGTTGTGTCCTCCTTGCCACGACAATAGCCGTCCGCTGCAGCAGTCACGAGATGCTCTCAGGCTCCTCAGCACAAGAGGTGAATGAATGGGCACGCCGGCTCCCCTTTTATACCCGGATTTCCGGGGGCGGAGCCCGGCATGCAAATTTCATTCGCCAATTTTCACAACAACATGAGATCTTTTGTTTTATACTTAAGCCAAAAGGGTGAGCTGTAGTTCATGTTTTATGTATAATGATCTATACACACGTGTAAGAATGTAGTAGCAACACGGCAAGACTGCGGATTCCTTTGGAAAACAAATGCTTCAAATCTCGTTCTGCTTGCTGAAGATCAAGATCCCGCCAGACCTCCAGACGGTCTCCTGTACTGCCTGATGACACACACAACCATCACGGCAATGACTCAAATCATAGATTAGATTCAACGTTATTGTCATTACACATAAACAAGTACAGTGTAACGAAATGTAGTTTAGGTCTAACCAGAAGGGCAATTAGAAAGTGCAGGATATACAGTGAATAAATACAGAATACAATATTAGGAAAATATTATACAGTGGGCATAGACTATGAAAATATTTTACAGTAGGTATGTTCTATGACACCCTATGATACACACACACACACACACACACACACAGCATGACATGATTCTTTCTTTCTCTCTGACACGGCACTGTGTTAATGAACACTAAATGTTTTTTTTATACAATAGAACATCAGTCAGGTAAATGTGAACATGTCAAAATATCAAGATGATGTCTTGACTTGATGCTCAAGTAAAGGCAGACAAATTTCACCTGTGACGATGCGTTTAGGTTGATTTCTGGGTAACTGACAGGAATCCTGTGTGAGAATCACTCTCTCCTCCACCTCGATCACCTCCTCATACAGCAGCTCCGGCATACACACCTCCTACGACATACAGACAGTCTTTATTAATGTATATCACTCATATTTCATGAGAACTTTGCTTACACATGACATCCACATGTGAGTGCCGTGATGTAAACTGTGTTAATCACCAGATCAAACAGGTCCGGACGGGCTTGCGTGCCGATATGAAGCAAGTCTCGAAATCCACGTGTCACCACCAAAGCTGTTCTTTCTCCCTGCCGCTCCAGCAACGCATTAGTCGCCACTGTGGTGCCCATCCGAATCCAGCCAATCAGAGAGGAGTCCAAGGGCTGATCCCGAGGAAAGCTCTGCCCACTTTCCTATTCAGTGAATCAGACAGACAGTATTTCAGAGGAGTTCATTGACTCCTGTGTCCTGTCAGTGTTGCAGTGTTTTCTCTCACCTCCTCCAGGACTCTGCGGATGCCCTCAGTAGGAGCGTCTCTGTAATTTTGTGGGTCATGTGAAAGGAGTTTCAGGACCCTCTCTCTACCGTCAGGCAAACGGGCAAACACGTCGGTAAATGTTCCTCCACGATCAATCGCAAAGTCCAACTTGCCTTTAGTTTCAGCCATGCTGGGACACACAATCAACACATACAGAGTCAGGGATGTTCTCATTGACAGCCGTAGTTCTGTCAGAAATGTGTTTGAGACATCGGTTGGATCACGACATGATAATGGAAGCTTCATTTAAATCAAATATGGCAATGCAAGAAGCTCTTTGTGTTTCATCTTACTGAGGTGTCACAAAATCATGGTTTCCAAGATAACATTGTCCTCAACAAATATTTTTCAACAAAAGTTATTTATCATAAATAATAAGACATAAATAAAGTATTTTTTATAGAAAAGTATAAATACAACTTTTTTTAAATGTGCCTAACAGTAGAAATAAAAGTTATTCTGTTAACCTGGCAGCCATTTGGAAGGTGTACAGATCTGTCTACATGATGTGTGTATACACATGAAAATTCTGAGATTTTCAACAAATGAAAGTAAAGATTATATAATGCACTGAAATATATTAGAACCTCCGATTTAAAGTTTCCGGTGCATTCCCAAAGTCAAAGAAATTCATTTAAAAATTGTATGTGATATTTATCCTTCTGGAAAGTTCCTATATTAATTCTGTAACTCATTTAACCAAACACAGAGCATATTTGTCTTTCATTCCTGGACAAAGTGCAATAACTGTGGTTAAAAAAGTCAAATGTGTTAGAATTTAACATAAAAAATGAAATATGTAAACTTAATGAGGTCATATTTTTTTCATACACTTCAGTTTAGGGGGCAATTCTCCTTATTAACAAACCATTAACTAGGACTTTGGCATCAGTAGACTCTTCATTTGTTACTTATTAATGGTTAGTAAGGTAGTTGTTAGGTTCCGGTATTGGGTAGGGTTAGGGATGTAGAGTATGGTCATGCAGAATATGTGTTTTAGTACTAATAAACAGCCAATATGCCAGTAATAGGCATGCTAATAATAGTTAATAGTGAGAATTGCCCCCCATACTGAAGTGTAACCACTTTTTTAATTAATAACTAACTTTTGTTGGCTAAGAATTTTATTCACCAATTAATTATTTTAATCACCCTATTTATAGTATTTAAGAATTATTTGGGACAATATTCAAAAATGCTGTCTAAAGCAAATAATAAAAAGATTGATTTTTGTTATACTTATTCGATAATATAAATTATATATCTTGTTTTGAATTTATTCATTTGGATGGATTGAACATTTAGAATTTTTGTCTTTCTTTTTTTACTTAAAATTTATGTTTTTGAATCTAAACTGTATACCATCTTGTTTTGTAATACTTTAATAAAAAATAAATAAAAAGCGCTTTGCAATTGCAATTGAATAACCACTGCTTTTACATGAAGGCGGTTATGAGGACAATATATTTCACATAGGCGTATTTGTTCCACATATAAATCAGAAAAACTACTTCAGTTAATGGACTTATTAATGGAACACTTAAGGAAAAAGTTATCAGCTGACATTTTAAGGTGTCCTGAGTGGCCATTTTTATTATTTTATACTGTTGTCTGAGGTCAAGTTATCAAGTTTGCATCGTTTTTACATTAGAAAACATCAAATTCAATAAGTTATAGACTATTTTCTACCCAGGTTTTGAGGCCAGCTTAACAAACGCTCTGTTTGAATGGGCATTGAAGACTTGGAAGTAAACGCCCACTGCTGTGATTGGATCGCAGTTTGCATAGTAAACTTAGTTGGAGTCTTCTGTGAATTTGGTTAGACATGTAACGTTAGGTTACACATTATCAGGACATATCAAGCGATCTCTAAGCAACAGTGAGCGAGGCATACTACAAATATGCACATCTACAATGTGTTTATGACTAGTCATAACAGGCAATGAAGATATCTATAATGTTATTTTGGCTATTCATAATATACATTTGAGATATCTACAATGCTGTTTGGACTAGTCATATTCTTCCATTGAAAAATATTTTCAGATATCCACAAATGTGTTTTGACTAGTAGAAACTGCAATTAACGATATCAATAATTCATTTTGTACTAGGCATAATTCCAATAAGAGAAATTAATTATCATTAGTACAAATTAGTTCAAGATATCTCTAACTGAGTTACCACCAGTAGAAATCATAATTAGAGGTATATCTGTAACTGGTCTTAATCACATTTTAGATATCTTTAATGAATAATTTTTAAAGATATCCAAAACCACATTTGCAGATATCTGAAAGTAACTTATTACTTTTTTTAATTGTAGATATCTTGAATTGGATTCTTGACTCGAAAAAAAAAAACTAAAGAGATATCTTGAATTGAAATTCTTCTTAGTGATATCTCATTTAAAGATATCTGCAATTTAATTATGAATATCTCAGTCTGATTTTTAACTAGGAAGATCTTTCTTTGGATAGATCTTCATTTAGCTTGGCGACAGGAAGAATCTCAATATATCTGGAATTAACATTCTAATTAGTCAACTTTCATCACTTTATAGATTTCTAAAATGCATGCATGCAAATACACTTTTTCTAAGCCCCACCTTAAGCGTTTTTAACCGATCCTTCCTTGGAAGCTGTTGTCATCTGCCATTTTGTCAAATAATTGTATAATAAAGGTCTTACATTTTGTGTCATTCAAACTGCTTTATACAAAAGTAATTTAAAAGAATAAAAATAAAAACTTAGCATAAGGTATGCAGAGGTATTAAAATATCGTAATGTTGGAGATTTGTGCTGTGGATTAAATAGTGTTTACCTCTATTCCAAATGAACACATTTAAGATAAACATCTGTATAGGCATCATGTGTGGTGCAACAATTTGATTCATTTGTAAATATTTAATTGCACTGGACTCATCACTGAACACAACAGAACATCACCATCATTGATCTCTTACTATAATATAATACAATACTCCCACATTGTGTGTAACTACCTGAAGACACAACTTAACCTGCATTAACAATACATACTGTATGCATAACGAAACATACTTATAAATGCCATTAATTAATGTTAAACTATGATTCACTTGTAATCTTCAAAAAAAAGGTATATATTTTGTATATATACAAAATAAATTACAACAAAACAAGCAGTTTGCTGATCTTTGTATTTATTGAACATTACACATTGTTTGGTCCGCTTTGTCACATGACTGCAATTAAAATCTCAGCGCTATCCAGACATGCATGTTGGACATCTTTTACCACATGAATGCATCCAAATATTATTTAATAATCACGTAAGAAGCATACTTCATTCGGTTCTTTTCTCTCCTTGACAAGTTACAAACGCTGTTTACTGTTGTTAGCCGTTAGCACTAGGTATAAGGAGGGGTAACCCTTATTTTAGTTAAATGGAAGGGTCTTTAATACATCCAACTGGAGAAAGCGAAACAGCTAACAAACCCACTGACATCCATTTTAAAAACTAGCCTGTTGTCTCCTTGCTGTGTTCCGATGAAGCTAAGGTGATAGCATTAGCCGTTGCGCTTTTGGCTTTGGCTCTGGTGTAGGGGAGGAGCTGAGCAAATTAAGTTTCACGTCACACAACAGCAGATTCGACTAGGAGCAGGCACAATTCAGATATCTTAAAATATAATTGTGACTAGTCGAAACTGAATTCGAGATATCTTTAAATACTTTGCGTATGTGTGACGAGATAATTTTAGATATCTATGACATCATTACAGATATCTCAAATAGAGTTTTGACTAGTCAAAACATATTTACAGATATCTCGAATCAGATTTCTTACTAGCGCAATTATAATTGCAGATATCTCTAATTATCAATGTGACTAGTCAAATTATAATTATGACTCGTCTAAATACAATTGAAACTATCTAAAATATATTTTATGGATAGTCAAACCATCGGTTTATATGTCGAAACGGCTTGCCATAGACGAGATAATTTTAGATATCTATGACATCATTACAGATATCTCAAATAGAGTTTTGACTAGTCAAAACATATTTACAGATATCTCGAATCAGATTTCTTACTAGCGCAATTATAATTGCAGATATCTCTAATTATCAATGTGACTAGTCAAATTATAATTATGACTCGTCTAAATACAATTGAAACTATCTCAAATATATTTTATGGATAGTCAAACCATAGGTTTATATGTCTAACATAGGTTTAATTAATGAGATATTAATGAGAAAATACAAAATGGAGGACAAGCTAATCATCTCAGTGTGTGGACACCTGGAGCTATATGATACGTGTTCATATTTTTATAAAAATAGGAATAAAAAGGATCTTGCTTGGAAGAAAGTGAGTGAGGAGGTCGGAGAATCTGGTAAATTGTAAAAACATTTTCGAATGGCGCGAATTAAGCGAATTTCACGCGCGAATGAAGCGAGTAAACACAAAATGTTCCAGCGTCCAACTAAACGCGCTATTCGCGAGTAGTGAAGTGGCGCTAAATAATGTTATTTAATTAACGTTAAATTGAAGAGGACTTCACGTTGTTGCTGCCAATGAAGTTGACACAGATGAGGTGGAAGCAGTGGCGGTTTTAGGCACGGGCGAACCGGGCAGTCGCCCGGGGCGGCATTTTTTTATGTCACGTGGGGGGCGGATCTCAAATATATTTTATGGATAGTCAAACCATAGGTTTATATGTCTAACATAGGTTTAATTAATGAGATATTAATGAGAAAATACAAAATGGAGGACAAGCTAATCATCTCAGTGTGTGGACACCTGGAGCTATATGATACGTGTTCATATTTTTATAAAAATAGGAATAAAAAGGATCTTGCTTGGAAGAAAGTGAGTGAGGAGGTCGGAGAATCTGGTAAATTGTAAAAACATTTTCGAATGGCGCGAATTAAGCGAATTTCACGCGCGAATGAAGCGAGTAAACACAAAATGTTCCAGCGTCCAACTAAACGCGCTATTCGCGAGTAGTGAAGTGGCGCTAAATAATGTTATTTAATTAACGTTAAATTGAAGAGGACTTCACGTTGTTGCTGCCAATGAAGTTGACACAGATGAGGTGGAAGCAGTGGCGGTTTTAGGCACGGGCGAACCGGGCAGTCGCCCGGGGCGGCATTTTTTTATGTCACGTGGGGGGCGGCACCGGCACGAGCAGTAAAAAAAACTCTGGACCGCCGCAAATCGGTTATCTATTATCTATCATTAATTCATTGTGTGGGGAATTGGCAAATTGGCGCCCCTGCATGCTGAAAAGATAAAGGTATGCAACTATAATGTTCTCTCTGTGTTATGATTACTATATCCATGTTGTTGGCTAATTTTCGTTTATCGTAGTTACCGTTTATTTGCCTTTTTGCAGTGTGAATAGACACTTCTGTTTAGCCTAGTCGTTAGAGCGCCCGACTCTCATTCGGACGCACGCCGGTCCGAGGCCCGCGCATGGCAGGTACCGTCAACAATTATACAACAAATTTGCTTTTAAGTCAACAAACACGAGATCTAATTTCATCATAATATTGTGCTTTGCAACAAAACTGTTACAAGTTCAGTTATTATTATTTATTTCCATCAGTTGGGTTAACGTAAGGTCCCGTAATGAGCAAACAGAATTTTCCAATCTGTAGCTAGTTTCTAAGACGAACATAACCTTTGCTATTTATTTGCTACATCACACATGTCATGAATATGAAGGTTTTATGCATGTTTATGACAACTGTCATTAAGTGTCATTCGCTCAATTATGACATTTTTAATGCAAATATTGTTTGTTTGAGGTCTTTGTTGACAACTTTACATTAACCAATACATCTTAACCTGTCATAATTGTCATAAAAACATGACATAGCAGATTAATAATTGATTGTAAGACACTACTTAGCTGGTGTTTCGCCATCTAACCATATTGCCTTAGAGACACTTCTGTACGTGTCACAGTTGTTTTATTTGACAGAACAAACATTTTACTTGTACGGTCAACAGAAAGTTGGCCATCCCATCGCTCACCCCCTACCAACCACGACAAACAATATAACACACCGGATATAAAGGAAACGGAAGTGAACACAACAAAACACGTGATTACAAATAACCAATAAGAAGATAAATGAATTAAGGCCACTACAGCTGGGTTAACTGTCATATTGGGTTTGACATTGGCTGTCATGAGGCCATTATAACTGTCATGAATGTTTTTCTGACCACTTTTTTTCCAGTGGTACAAATTGAATGTCAGTAAAATATCATTAAGTGTTAATACTCTGTCAAATTGTTTTATAACAATGTCATGTATACTTTTCTTGATCTCAACTACAGTGGTACAATTACATTTTCATGACAAATTCAATTTGTACCACTGTAGTTTAGGTCAAGAAAAATATGACATAATTTAGTTTTTTCGAGGGGGGGGGGCGCTCAAAGATGTTCTCGCCCGGGGTGCAATTCAATGTAGAACCGCCACTGGGTGGAAGAGTTGTCCAGTGATGGCTTTGGTGAGTCAACCACCAAGTTTTGCTAGTAATATAGCCATAGCCCTACACTGATAAAATATATTTTGTAGAGAAGTAAATAAAGTTACTACAGAAAAAGCTAATTTAACCCTTATGTTATGTTGTGGATGTTTTCGTCCACTATGTGTTGCTGTTGAGTCTTAATTTGGCCACAACTATCTCTGTGTCACAGCAAATGGAATGATTTTTGGTGACAAATCTTATTTTGACACATATTTTGGGAAAATGCTATGAACATTTTCAAAATCTCAACAATACACTGTGAGCAAATTCTCAACCCTTTCGTTTTGTTCGGGATGAAAACATCCACTCAATTAAATGTCTGTAAAAATCTGATAAATATGTGGTTTAATTTTTTTTGCATAAATCTGTTAATCAACCTCAGTCCTGATCAAAACTTCTAAATGTTTAAGAAAACATCCTAGATTTTTACTCTTTTACTGCCAATGATTTTTTTCAAAAACTGGAAAAAAACAAACAGAAAATGACTTATTTTCAATATAAAAGTGATTGTGGACTGGATTGCTTTTAACCTTTTATCACAGTCTTGGACATGTGAAAGATTAGTAACAATATTGGATTTGATGCATTGTTAGTTTTTGTGCAGCATCAGATTAAAAAAATTCTCACAATCATGCATCATGTACATAGGTTTGTTTGTAGAATGTTTGAGATGTTTAATCTCAAATGTAATGTCAATTCACTGAGAATATCCTGTATCTTGTACACGGGTTGTTTGTAGATTTTTTGAAATGTTATATTGATTTGATCTTAAAAAAATAATAAACAGTGCTAGTTTTCCTGGCATTTTGGCAAAGATGTGTTATCTGAAACCTTATTCTCTATTGGGTTCCATTGTGACTATTAGTTTGTGCAGTGGTACACTTTGTGTGTTCTCTGCTTTCCATCTTGATTTTGAAGTAAACATTTTTCGTTCTCTTTTAAAGATCGGATAGTGGGGCCCGTACACACCTTCGCCTTGGTCCCCAATTTGCTAAATCCTCCACTGGACGTAACGGCTATATGTTTAACCAATTGTATGCAAATCCATCCGTTTTGGGGCTTACCAATGGCTAAACCAAAACGTCTGTACGCGAAATTACGTCTTTAAGCGTACGCAAATTAAACGCTTACACGTTACGTCTGAAGACATTTTTGCCTAAATGGCCTTCCAACACAGGGCCGGCCTGAGGCATAAGCGAACTAACCGGCTGCTTGGGGCCCCCTGACCACCAGGGGGCCCCTCAATCATTTATTTTATTTATTTATTTTTACAATTAAATAACTTAAACAAGTGATATAAATGAATGAACGAATGAATATGAATGAATAAATAAATGAATAATTCAAGACAAGAAAATTCAGATTTCCCGACAACTGCTGCTGTGTCTGCTAGCGTTTGAGTCATGCGCAATAGACATCTCGCGTGCGTTGACAATTAGCGCCGGTGCGCAAGTGCGCGTCACTGTAATAAATGGTAAGCCATGTAACAAAAAAGGATGTATCCTCTGGTGCCGAAAAGAGAAAGAAGAAAAGGAAGAAAATGAGAAAAATGAGCAAGATTAGCGGTAGCACAAAGTTTGCTCACGTCACTTCAGGTACCATGATCTTTTATAAGCCATCACCAGAGCTAACGTAAACGTCCCCGCCATCAAAAGTAAAATGTCTCGCATTATTAATATACATTTATCTCGGTGTAGTTCACGTATTGATTATATATATATATATATATATATTTAAGTTGGTGAAAACAGCCGAAGGGGAACTTAACCTTCTCGGTGAAAGCGATGCCAGCTAGCATTGCTGTGTGTGTTGAATGAACGTTAGAAAATATACCTATACCGTGGGTAGACTTCTGTGATGAAAATAGACTTCAATTTTATTAATATGGTGGCGAGTGTTGTAGCAGGGCTATCCTAATATTTATAGGCTGCAGTTATGCGATTTTGAGGTCATTGTTGTACAATTGTCATTGTTGAACCGCTTGCTGTTCTTATGTTTGCTTTCATTATTTAAGTATCTATTTTTTTGTAACATTCTGTGGTATTGTAAAGATGATTTAAGAATAATCCAGGCAACACGAGAGTAGTGAATCCGTAACTTTCTTTACTCAACTTTCTTTTTCTTTCGTGCGTCATTACGTACGTAAGTCACGTCTCATCACGTGACAACAGCAAGCGTTACTATTTACAAACAGTATACACAAATAGTAATATTGCACATTTCTCATGAACACAACACATTCTATTTTTGATTATATTAATGTTTGTCTATTTTTGTTTTATTTTTAAGATTGCAAATTATTTATTTCATGTTTTGTGACAGTTTGTATTCAGAAGTTTAAGAGTAAAGTATTTTATTTAAGTATAGATTTTGTATTATTTATTTTGTATTAATACATAACCTCACTATATAAATTGATAATGTTACATTATAGCATGACATTTATGTCAATAATCTTCAAGCAAATGGTGACTCCGCGTGGTGGGAGGGGGGCCCCCAAATCAAATTCTGCTTAGGGCCCCCAAGAGGCTCGGGCCGGCACTGTTCCAACAGACATATAGATGTACATCACAAAGCACACTGATGTCTTTCGTAACTGTTATCCAATCATTAAAACCAAGCGTTTAATGAGCCTGCCTCAAAACCCGGGTAGAAAATACCCTATTAGTAATTGATTTAGTTGTTTTTTAATGTAAAAGTCACTCGAACGTCATAAGTTTACCTCAGACAACAGTATAAAATAATACAAAAAGGTAAGTTCATGACACCCTTAATAAACTGTAACACTTAGTGATGCGCTGGCAGTTAATCTGCAGCCAGTATACAGAGTTAATCATAAATCACAGAAATGTTCAACTACTCTTCCTCAGGTTTACATGATGGTGAATTGATCTCTGACGAGAGTTAAAGTTAAAGCCATGAATTCAAGTCTTCTGTTATGTGTTTATAATTCAACTGGGACAAACCTCGTTTATCAGGAACTTTATACGTGTTAATGACAGTCACAGAGTTTACGGAGCCAGCACTAACTGACCCACTATTAACAAACCTACCTGATGCGACAAGCAGCATTATAAACACTAAACAACGAACACAATCATCACAAACAGGCTTTAATAAACTCACAGTTTCTCAAGGTGAAGCGCAGGTGAAGTGTGAAATATCGCCTGTATATGTCACTGATCCCAGAACAGAGAAGATAAACATGAACACACTTCGCGGTTTTATTATTCCTGTCAGAGTGGGAGAGTTTCCGCCTTCGAGTAACAAGCCAATCATCAACCGTCTTCAAGAGACTGACGTTTTTCTGGGGGAGGGGCTTAGAACTGTACACTAGAACTGTGAGAAAAGGAGTAAATGGTCAAACACGTGTTATTCATTACTGCATTACGTTCTTCACAAACTGTGTTTCAAACAGCACAAAATAAACTTACATGATTTTATTCGGACACAGCCTCACACTATACAAAAGGGAATTCTGTAATGGTTTCAATGGTCATGGACGATGCTTCAGTTTTTTTGTTTTCCATACATTTTCACTCTATTAAAAAACGTGTCCGTCATAGAGTCCCCCTTCTCATGAAAAGCCCCAAAATGTTCAGAAATGATTAGAAGACACAGAATATAACGGACCATCATTCAGCCAACATAGTTTTTTATTAGTAACTTGATTTCTTAGAATAGTGGTCAGTGCTGTAATGTACAGTATGGGATAAAGTGAAATCAGACAGTAGATGTCAGTAGATGTAAGGGTTGAAATGAAAGTTGCTGAAGGGTTTAAATGGAGTTGATCTCATGGCTGGATTACTGAACCCGGAGAAACATTCGAAATCTTAAATCCATTATCGGATTTTTATTCATGCAGATCTCTTCAGTGCTGTGAGGATTTTATTGTTGATTATTTATTTCTCTCTCTCTCATCATGTCAATGCTTTTAGGCGACGCTGCTTCACTTGAGCTTCAGCACACGTTACACGGATTATCTAACGTGCTCTCACTCATAGGCCTATGTGATATTATAACATGTTTTAGCACAGAGAAGCTGCCTGATGTAAAATGAAGTTATAACGCTTGTTTATGTTTTGTGTCTGTTCACGAGTTAATGCTACTTGTTAATGCTAGCTGCTAAAGCTAACTGAAGCTAGTCCGTCCGCCAGAAATAACGAATCAGTGTTCAATGGCAGATTTTATACTGCAAACGCGAATCACTCTATTGTTTTACTGTGTTTTGTTGTGTGTGTTTTGACCTTTAAATAACATACGTGATTATTCTGGCCATCATTCTAATTTACCGTGACTCTAAACTAATGTACTTTCCACAACACCAGATTTTACTGTAGTATAGACACGCATGATGGAATAATATGTCTTATTAACTTGTTTGTATGTTTAAATTTGGGTTTCAGATTATACCGATATTGACAATAGTAGTATTTGTAAGTACTGTATCGATATTATTTAACTTAAAGCTGCCGTCACGTGCTCTGGGAAATTTGACAATTCCCGAAAATAATGTTTGTAGCGGTGCTCTTTAAATGATAGAATATGCTTGTAATGTTTTATGCTACTGAATCATTAGTAACAGCAATGTTTTAATGTTTCTAAATCCAACCGTTACTTCCGGGTTGAAGTGGGAATAGAGGGTATGCATTGACGTCACGTACTTTCCCACGTGAACACGCCGGGACACGCCCCTCTTGAGCGCCAAGACACGTTCCCCTAGCTATGTCCCAATTCAGTGGCTGCAACCTACTAAGGTCGCGGATTTAAAAACGAGGACTTGTGCTTGAAAGGTTAGGGTTAACCCTTACCCTAACAGACTCAAAAGTCCAAAAACGGAACTGTAATGAGACGCTATAATAGCGTCACATGCTGCTCATGTTGCGGTTACAGCAGCGACACACAGCAGAGAAGATTTTAAACAAATACAGAGCAAGAAAAATGATATTTTATTTTTGAGAATATGACACGTTTATGTAGATAACAACAGCCCAAAAGTATATTACATTAACCAACTGTATACATTGAAAACACAATAATACACCAATAATGTTAATTAACAACATCATATATAAGATTTACCGTTTTTGTGATCTACATACTTTTATTTAACTAAAGTTTTGAATGATTATTCAAACATTTCAAGCCATTACAGGCACCAATTGAATCTCAGGATAGCCTAAGCGGTGAAGGATACATTCGGTCTATTCTTAAAAACCTGCTGAAATAAGGTCGCATTTTGGGGCTGCATTTGAAGCAACCTTTGAATCGGGACAGCCTTACCAGCTTTCAGTTGCGCTGCTATGACTAGGGCTGCAACCAACGATTATTTTAACGTAAACATGACAGCAGACTCTGCATTTAAGTCTGCATTTAAACGTATCCAGGAAAACGGATAAAACCAGTGGATGGTGATGTTGTTGTGTAAAGAAATCGGACGGTGCCTTGACAGAGACACATGCACAGTTATAAGCCAAGCAGACTTTTTAATGCCGTTCTTGGACGTATATGTGCGTTTAAGGTCTGGCGAATGTAAATAGTGTGTCTCTGCTGGTCTTATAGAGTGTTCACAGCAAACGCGGTATAATCGCATGTAGTTGGACGCTTGAACATTTTGAGTTTACTCGCATCATTCGTGCGAAAAATTAGCTTTATTACAAATGAGAATTCGCATCATTGGAGGGGCTTCTGCAGCTCTCTAACGACCCTACTAGAGCAAGCTCCTGATTGGTTAACGCGGCGCAAACACGCGAACGCTCAATTCGTGTGAATCGCACCGCAAGTAGGTCATCGCGTCTTTGCTGGGGAAACATTAATACATAGTCAGACTGAGCGCGTAATACGCATGCGGTTAATACGAATCGTTTTCAGAAAGTTTTGACTTGCAGTTTACATGGAAACTCAAAGGGTGTCGTTTTCAAAAAGTTGCACTTTGAGACCCGTTTTCAAAAATTTGCGTTTTCAGTCCCCTAAAACGCTGTTTCCTTCTAAACATACAGCTAAAACACATAATTGTTTTGCATTCAGAAAATATTTTGTGGCAATATTGTGTAATTTTATTGTTGAAGGCGGCCTTAGGAAGGCCAAAATGAACAATAGCTGAAGTGGAGTAGAGAGGATTCATGCCTATAAACTTTCTCTTATTATAGTGGTAAAGGCCTGCAGATTCCATTCCACGTTTTTCCATTTAACGTTTGCTCCTCACATCAACAGGTAGATGCAGTAGAGTCTACATTACAGCTAGTGCTGGATCTGCAGAAGTAATGTTTTCATCGTTTTTAGATTATCTGTTGGTAATGTTTTTGCTCTTGGTCTAATATTGTTTTTGGAAGTCTGGAACCCATCTTTTGACACCACATACGCTGTTGTTGTTACACTTTCTATGCCTTTAGAAAAAATTACGTGTTATGAAATGAGTGTTGTGTTCTACATAAAACTCTGAATAAAACAGGTAATATAGAGTTTCGATTTTTAGTACTGTTGTCACGAAATGGCTTGGACAGAACCCAAATGCAGGCAGACGAAGGGTTAACAAAAAACTTTTATTAAATGAAAAACCCACAATGGGGAAAGCATGAACAAAACACCAGCAAAACAAACACTTCCCACGAGGGGGACAAAACAAGGGTCTTAGAAAATTGACAATAAATAGTTCACAAACTGTAAACAGGAACCAGGGTAATCCAACAACGCAAGGAAGCGTATACAGGGGAGACTACCATGAGAGCAAGACATCCGATCAAACATACATCAAGTATAGAATAACACAAACAATGCACCGAACAATGAACAGAGGGAAACTGGGACTATATATAGAGAGACACTAACAAGGAGTAATTACATGGGGAGAGTGGTGACAGGTGATGGGAATGAAACCCTAACGAGAGTGAAACAAGAAAACACTGAGCAGGTGATGGGAATGAAACCCTAATGAGAGTGAACCAATAAAACACTGAGCAGGGGATGGGAATGAACCCTAATGAGAGTGAACCAAGAAAACACTGAGCAGGTGATGAGAATGAAACCCTAATGGTAATATTACGGAAGACAGGAGGGCGGGGCTGAGAGACATAAAAGGAAGACACGTGGCGCCAAGTAACAGCAAAAGCCACGTGTCTCCACACATAACAAAACAAAACCCGAAAGACGTGGCAATGTCATGACTCTGCCGAGTGAGCTAGAGAACTCGAGACAGGAAGGACAGAGTCCTGACAACTGTGACCATACTGTGCGGTTCTTGTAAATAACTGCAATATGCAAATACTGGTTAATCCATCTATCCATGTAAATAAACAAATAACAAAAAACATATAAAAAATTAAAACATTCTGCTGACTAATAAACAAAGTTTAAACATCTGAAATATGGGACGCGGTGTGAAGGGACAAACTGCTTGTGCTGTTTTATGTATAAAGTAATTAAAGTATTTATAACAGTGGGGTGCCACAACCCCTACCAACCCCCCCCCCCCCGGTCTCCTGGATTTTGGTACCGAAATGTTTACAGGTATATCAATTATTGCTCACTCCCTATACACGATTAATCTCTGACTTTAATAGAAAGTCACCGCAACTTCTCAACAGATATTGATTCATTGCAGAGTTCTTCCGGAAGTTAAGTCACGTAATGTTTGTTTATCTTGTGGCAGCTGAAACCATAAAAAAAGTGAATGGGAAAATGGTCACACTAAAAATGCATCTCTCTCTTTCTCATTTTTTCTGTGTACTAAGAGCTGGATATGGCGTTGTGGATTCAGGCTCAGCAGTTACAAGGGGACGCCCTGCATCAGATGCAGTCTTTGTACGGGCAGCATTTCCCTATCGAGGTGCGGCACTATCTGGCGCAGTGGCTGGAAGCTCAGCCGTGGTAAGTGTTCCTGCTCTGCTGTTTGTCTGAAATTTGTTCCGTGACATGAGACACAAACTGTGCTTGTGTTTTGCAGGGATGCTATAGACCTGGAGAACCAGCAGGATGAGTTTAAAGCCAAGCGTCTGTTAGATAGTCTGATCCAGGAGTTACAGAGGAGGGCAGAACATCAGATGGGAGAAGATGGCTTTCTGCTCAAGATCAAACTTGGTCATTATGCTTCACAGCTGAAGGTACTACCCCGTGGTAACTGAACTCAAGGGGCCCTATCATACACCTGGTGCAATGTTGTGCCAGGCACGACTCAAGTGTTTTTTGCCTATTTCAGGCGGACCTAGTTACCATTTTCATGGCATGTGCCACATTGTTTAAATAGCAAATGCATTTATTATTTCCTGGAAAAACACGAGCTGTTGGAGGCGGGACTAGTGGGAAGAGTGGGATGGAACTACAGCATGAGCACACAACACATCCTGACATTAATCCCTTCGTGTTTTGTACATTATGTACGTACACACCCATTGCCAACAAAACACAGACATATGACTTAGTTTGACTTACCACATGCAGTTTATGTTCGGCATCTTTTAGCACTGGGACTGCTCCATCTATCACTTTCAGTCCACCGCTTATTTAACATCCCTCACTTAAATTCTGTTAACAAACAGACACACCTAAACTTCATTATCGCAAGAGTAACGAGCCTCAGAGCAGCCCATCTTGATAGCGCAGATAATCTTGATGGTGAGCGGGTCCCACTTGTCGGTTGGCTTGTGGGTTTGTGATGCTTTTCCGGTAGAATGGCCAATAAAAGGAATAGGATCCCTTTAATGGCACGCCGTAAGTGATGAGTGTTGAAGTTGACGGTCTGATCATGCATTTAGTTCCTGGCATCCAATTGGCTGATTTGCAATATGTGTTAGAAAGCAATTGAACTGTGGTACCTACTAAAGTGGCCAGTGAGGGAATATTGCAGCATAAACAAGGAGTGGTCCATAGACCTCCGATACAGGATTGTATCGAGGCACAGGTCTGGGGAAGGGTACAGAAAACTTTCTGCAGCATTGAAGGTCCCAATGAGCACAGTGGCCTTCATCATCAGTAAATGGAAGAAGTTTGGAACCATCAGGACTCTTCCTAGAGCTGACTGCCCGGCCAAACTGAGTGATCAGGAGAAAAGCGCCTTAGTTAGGGAGGTGACCAAGAACCCGATGGTCACTCTGACAGAGCTCCAGCATGTCTCTGTGGAGAGAGGAGAACCTTCCAGAAGAACAACCATCTCTGCAACACTCCACCAATCAGGCCTGTATGGCACAGTGGCCAGACGGAAGCCACTCCTCAGTAAAAGGCACATGACAGTCCGCCTGGAGTTTGCTCTGGACCTCAGACTAGGGCGAAGGTTCATCTTCCAACAAGACCATCACCCTAAGAACAGAGCCAAGATAACAAAGGAGTGGCTACAGGACAACTTTGTGAATGTCCTTGAGTGGCCCAGCCAGAGCCCAGACTTGAACCCGATTGAACATCTCTGGAGAGATCTGAAAATGGCTGTGCACCAACGCTCCCCTTCCAACCTGATGGAGCTTGAGAGATCTTGCAAAGACGAATGGGAGAACCTGCCCAAAAATACGTAGGTGTGACAAACTTGTAGCTTCATACTCAAAAAGACTTGAGGCTGTAATTGGTGTCAAAGGTGCTTCAACAAAGTATTGAGCAAAGGCTGTGAATACTTATGTACATGTGCTTTTTTCTTTTTAATACATTTTCAAAGATTTCAAACAAACGTCTTTCACGTTGTCATTACGGGGTATTGTTTATAGAATTTTGAGGAAAATAATGAATTGAATCCATTTTGGAATAAGATTGTACCATGGCAGAATGTGGAGAAAGTGGCAAAAACGGCACAACAAACCTAATAAGACACTTAGAAACGCATCACACAGCTGAATATGCCCAGTTTGAACAAGGGAAAGCGGCTAACACTAATGCTAGAGCTCCAAGCCGGAGCTCTATGCCAACCACAAGTCAGCTTTCTGTCCTATCTTTAATTGGTGTGAACAGTGAAAAAACTAAAGTAATTATTAGAAGAATTATGGAATTCATGGCCCTTGATGACCAGCCATAGTTGAGGACAGAGGCTTCAGAAATGTGATGCATTATCTCAGCCCAAAATACATTATACAGAGTCGGTGGTACTTTTCTGATGTTGCGTTACCGGAGTTGTTTCATGTTGTGCCAAAACACACACACAGCCTGTTAGAAGCCGATCCCGAGGCAGCCATCAGTTTTACAACTGATGGACTTGGACATGTAACATCAGCTTGATGTCAATGATGAGCCTGACTGCTCACCGGGTAGACAAAGAATTCCAACGGCAAAAACTACTGCAATGTCAAGAACTGACACGGTCCCCATACTGCTGCCAACTTGGCAGCAACGTTTGACACAATGTTGCAGTGGTGGGGTTTGGACAAGAACAGGGCTCATGTCGTGCTTCGAGACAATGCAAGAAATATAAACACAGCACTCGATGAGGGCAACCTGACAAGTTTGCCCTGCATGGCACATACATTACAACTGGTTATAAATGTGGGTGTGTTATCGCATCGAAGCTTCGCTGATGTGCTCACAATTGCCAGGAAGATTGTATGACATTTTAAGCACTCAACTCTTTCTTATTCGCGACTTCATGACATTCACCCACAGCTGGGCCAGCCCAGTAAAAGACGGTTGGATATAAAAGAAAATCCAACATGGTGGAACAGCTAATTTAATTAGCTGCAGTCACTGGTGGAACAGAGACATGCTTTGGAGGCATACGCAACGGAGCACGAGCTGCCGGCCAGACTCAACACGCATCAGTGGGGGCTTATTGAAAACGTCCTGACGTTGCTCGCACCTTTCGAGGAGCTCACAAAGGAAATTAGCTCCTTGAGAGCAACAGCCACAGACGTCATTCCAGCCATCACTGCACTTAAATGGCTTTTGGAGAAAAGGGCAGACACTATATACTTTGGCCACCGTTATCAACCCCAGGTAGGTTATAGACAGCTATTACATAAAGTCACGTGATTATTATGATGATTGTTGTTAGGTTATTTGTTATACTTAGTCTGTCATCCTAGCTATATTAGAAACACTATCATGTGACCAATCACTATCATGTTGTCTTTGTTTATGCAAAAAGTACAAGAATTGCTACTTATCAGTCGATGTAAAAGATCAAATGAAACAGGCACTTTCAGGCACTTTTGACAATTCTGGAGAAGAACGAACAGGCACTTGATGAACCTGCCGCAGGGCCTACTGGAGGATCAACAAAGATCGCTTCCCTGCAGTGGCTAAACTTGCCTTCTCTCTGCTCCATGTACAAGTGTTGAAAGTGAGCTCTTATTAAGCTTGGCTGGACATGTGGTAGATGAAAGAAACCGATTAACAGGTGACAAGGTGGAGATGCTTCTCTTGGTGATGAAAAACCTTCTATTAATGCTAAAGTAATAGCATTTTGCATCTGTTGGTAGGAAAGAAAAGGTGCCTTGTTATTCAGTTATTACGCACTGCACATATTATTACGTTATTGTACATTTCTGTTGTACTATTTTGTTCTATTTTCAGTTGTATGTTCAACTGTTATTTCTATCTTTTTCAAGTCACAGAGCACTTTATTTTGTTAAGGTGAAAAGATCCTGAAATTATATGTTGTTTTATGAAAATAAAAGTTTTCATTAAAGAAAAGTAGATTTTTGTTTGTATGTGCTTTCAATTATAGTTCTTAAACAAAATCTGAATCTGCAAAAATCTGAATCGGCAGGACACACTTACAAAAAAATCGGAATCGCCAAAGAAAAATGCCATCGATGCAATTTTGATTATTGATTTTTTAAATGGTGAAACTGTGTGTGAATTGTTTCCATTTGAAAAATTCACAGCTTAAATATGCAATCATGTTGAATTGCAGAACCTTAAATTAATACAATGCATTTTTTCAGCCTTTGCTATTTAACATGTTGTTATATGTGATGATTGTGTCTTTTGTTGTTTTTACATCAGAAAAGTTGGGTTTGTGTCATGAATTTCATAAATGTTGATGTATTTTTAGAGCACATATGACCTGTGTCCTCTGGAGCTGGTACGCTGTGTCAAACACATTCTATACACTGAGCAAAGACTTGTGCAGGTCGCATCTAATGTAAGTTACACACACTCAGTCACTTTACATCTTTACCAGAGGAACGGTGTGTGTGAGTAATGTGGCATGTTTGACGTTCAGGCCAGCAGTCCAGGTGCCGGTCCAGTAGACGGAACCCCTCAGAGATACCAGCAGATCAATCAGACGTTTGAAGAGCTGCGGGTCATGATGCAGGACACAGAGAATGATCTGCGGAAACTGCAGCACAGTCAGGAATATTTCATCATCCAGTATCAGGAGAGTCTGAGGATACAGGGTATGAACATCCATCTGTTTGTGTGTTAACATAAGTTATGAGGGTCTAAATTCTCTTCGCTGAGTAAATGTGAGTAGGCTCCGCTCCAGACAGCATGTGGACATAATAAAACTAGACAAGTTTTTGATTGCTATTTGCCTGCTATTTTTTTGATGAACGAAACAATTTGTCTGACGGAAAAAGGTATGCCGGTCTTTAGAAAAGCCTTTTTTTTTATTTTTTTCCCTTTTAAAGTCCCCAACATTTTTCTCCTTCCCTTTTTTACAATGTTAAACGTGTTGTCGTCTCATCCTTAACATGGTCAACTTGTCAAAAAACTAGTTGGACGTATGACGTAGTATTTCTGTGCACAATACACTCCCCCAGCGTTCGTACTGGTTTCAGAAAATCGTCAGGTAACAACTTTTTTAGTCCCTTATTGGACAATTCTCCCGGAAAAACATGCGGCATGACCAAGTATCAACTATGGAGAGCGGGAGAAGGAGCATGTGCACAAGCCACTTTCACTTGTGCTTAGGAGAGAGAGAGTGAGAGAGAGAAAGAAAGAAAGCACTATGAAGTTTAGCTGTGTTTGTTTCTTCGCTGCATTTGGGTGATGAATGTTATATAAACGATGGATATAACGCTTGATTTGGAGATCGTTTGAAACTGATAGATGGAGTAGCGGTCCCAGCTCTAAAAGATGCTAGATATGAACTGCACACGCATATGCACTTATCCTTGGAGTTGTCTTTTGATAATCCTCATGGTTCAGATAAGATTGGGCCAGAGGCACAAGGAGTACAGGAGGCATTCACAGCAGCTGATATAGACGGTTTCAAAGCAACAACATAAACAAATGTTATTGTGTATGCGCACGTTCTTTTGCTGTTCACGTTAACTTGCGGTAAACCTTCACAAATAATAGAGTGCATCTAGATTATTTCTGATAGTAATAAAAAAGAAACAGAATAGCCGTTGGCTAAACTTGTCACTCCAATATTTGAATTTAGACTCGATTGCTAGATGTCAATGTCTAATGCAGTTTCTTGAACTGCGACAAAACTAAAGGACTCATTCAACCAATTGTTGATTAAGTTATTCTAGGTGTTATCAAAAGTCTGGAGTTTTGAGATCTTAGAGAGCGTGATGGGTTGTAGTGTGATAGAAGCTCTGTTATGTAGGTAGGGGCTAAACCGTTTATGGCTTTTTAAAAGAACTTTAAAGTCAATACTATATGTAACAAATATCCTGTTGTGGAATTTTCTTATTCCTTAATCAAGGTGAGTTTTAAACACTTCAGACAAATGCAATACACAGAGAGCATGAGTTACCTTGCAAGGTATTTTATATTTTATTGACATTCAGTCTGCATCACAAGCATGGTGCAGAGAGAAGGTGCCCTCAATCTCACTTACAGGGCTTTTATATGATCCAAACATGACACCCCTTCTTCTCCCCCACCCTTGAGCAAGAACGTATCTTTGGTAACAAAAATGTGTCGCCATCTCTTATCTTCACCAGAACCTCTTGGTCTTTGCTTAAGGGCAAAGGAGCTGAGTGGTCTGCCACGTAGCAAAACATTTCTAAGGAATTTAAGAACAACAAGTTTTTTTTTTTTTTATTTTTACAGAGATTAGCGTGAAGAAACCCACGTCATGAAAATTTCCATCACAATCCATAAAAGGAAGGAAGGAGGCGTGAACTAGCGAACGTTAAACAAGTTTTTAATAAAATAAACGAACAAACTTAAAATGCCAGCAGCTCCCTCACGGTTGACTGCCGGCCACACAAACACACTAAAACACAACATAAAGTCCAGACGAGAGAGGGGAGAGAGAAAAAAAGAAAATAAATCCTGGTATGGTTCCCCGACACACAGGGTGCTTCTCAATATCCCTCCTCGTCTCCTCGCTCCTCTATCCTCCATCCTATGACCCGGAAACCCATCGAGCTCAGCCATATTGAAGGACATCTCAATTCTCTAATTGCACCGGGAGGAGTCGAGGATCGAGGAGGGAGGAGGCTTCCTGAGGAGTCATGAGCGAGGATACACAGGTGTATCCTATGCGGAAGGTTTTTATTGCCTAAACGTGACGCACGTATAAATTCTCCTCCCACTTCACATCTGCTCCAAGTGCTAACCATGGCAGAACATCCAAACACACATATGTGTTAGTATTAAGCATAAAGTTATTATAAATGTGTGTTCTTGCCACAGTTTATTAATTATTATTATAATAATCATTATCATTATTGTTTACATGCACAAGACACAATGTATGTGATATCACAACAACAATAATTCATTAATAATAACTGGTAAAAAATAAGAACAAATGTGGTATTTTGTTGAGGTTGAAACGGTTACAATATAAATAATTATATCTTATGTTCAAGAATCCCGATGTGCAAGCTAAATCCAGCGGTGAAAAGTCATCATTAGTTGACGACGCTTTGAAGTGACGCTAAAGAGCGAGGATATATCATTTCACTAGCTTCGATTCCGCCGTCCTTGCGTCTTTTCCTTGCTTCCTTCTCTCGCATCCTGAAGAGGTGGAGCTAAGACACGAGGAAAGGAAGTGAGGAAAGGAAAAGAGGACGCACAAATAAGAAATGAGAAGCACCCATAGATTATATTATATTAGATTCAACTTTATTGTCATTACACATATACAAGTACAGTGTAACGAAATGTAGTTTAGGTCTAACCAGAAGTGCAATTAGCAAGTGCAGGATATACAGTTAGAATAAATACAGAATACAATATTGAGAAAATATTATACAGTTATGAAAATCTTTTACAGTAGGTATGTTCTATGAAAATATGACAGTAGGTATGTACTATGAACAATATATACAGATGACTTTATACTATGAACATTAATGTACAGGTGGATATGAGCAGATAATAATTTAGACTAAACAATAGTGCAAGTGATTTAAGTGTGCATAGATTATTGACATTAGCTGTTAAAGTTGAAGTGAAATAGGTGAGTTAATGCAGTTGTTGAAGTAACAATGCAGTGGATGAGTTAATGCGGTTATTAAAGATACGGTGCAGTATAAGAGTTAATAATAGGTTGCAGTCCAGAAGATGAGTTAATGTAGTTAATTAGGTTACAGTGCAATAGATGAGTAGATGCAGTTAATTAGGTTACAGTGCAGTAGATTAGTTAATGCAGTTATTGAGGTTACAGTGCAATAGATGAGTAGATGCAGTTAATTAGGTTACAGTGCAATAGATGAGTAGATGCAGTTAATTAGGTTACAGTGCAGTAGAGAGTTAATGCAGTTATTGAGGTTAAGTGCAATAGATGAGTAGATGCAGTTAATTAGGTTACAGTGCAATAGATGAGTAGATGCAGTTAATTAGGTTACAGTGCAGTAGATGAGTTAATGCAGTTATTGAGGTTACAGTGCAATAGATGAGTTAATGCAGTTAATTAGGTTACAGTGCAGTAGATGAGTTAATGCAGTTATTGAGGTTACAGTGCAAAGATGAGTTAATGCAGTTAATTAGGTTACAGTGCAATAGATGAGTAGATGCAGTTAATTAGGTTACAGTGCAGTAGATTAGTTAATGCAGTTATTGAGGTTACAGTGCAGTAGATGAGTAGATGCAGTTAATAGAATAACAGTGCAGTAGATAAGTTAGTGCAGTTATGAAAGTGGTCCATTAGTGCAAATGAGCATATTTCAGATGTGCAAGTGAGCAGTATAGAATGCAAATGATGCTTTGCGTGTGTAAACAGTCCAGTAGAGCAGATAACATGAAGTACTGGTGTGTACCGTTCAGTCATGCATGCCGCCCTGAAGTGCAATGTAAATGGAAGCGATGTTATAGCAGCTTGGAGTTCAAGGTAAGAGAGGTAGTGGAATCAGTGGGGGGCAGAGTTCAATAATGAAACAGCTCTGGGAAAAAAGCTGTTTCTTAGTCTGCTGGTTCTTGTCCGGAGGCACCGGAAGCGCCTACCGGAAGGCATGAGAGTAAACAGTCTATGAGCGGGGTGAGAGGAGTCCTTGAGAATGCTGCGAGCTCGACGCAGACAGCGTTTCTTCTGGATGTCCTCAATGGGAGAAAGTGTAGTCCCTGTGATGCGCTGGGCTGTTTTCACCACTCGCATGCGTCGAGGGGCAGAATTAGAAAAATGCTCCTCTAGCTTCAGCTTGTAGCAGTGCTTGGCCTTTTTGATGCCCCTCTTCAGATTTGCCCTAGAAGTACTATAGGCCTGTGCATCATCCGATCGGAAGGCAGTGTTACGTGCTTTCAACAGGAGGCGCACTTCCTTGTTCATACATGGCTTCTGATTTGGGTACGTGGTGATCTGCTTCTGGGTTGTGACACTATCAATGGTGGACTATATGTAGTCCAATACAGAGGAGGTGTAACTGTCGATGTCTTTTATTGGAATGGGTTTATTTGTTTTTTTCCCTTTAACCCCCCCCCCCCTCTCCACACTCTCTATAAAAAACAGGTCTTAATAAGTCTTATAAAAAATCTTTCAAAAAAACAATTTAGGGACCCAGGGGTCTATACACAGTAACCAATGTAAAAGAAAGCAATGGTTCCCTTTCTGTCGGTCTCTCGACGTTGTGTCGACAGAATGGGGTTTGACTTGAGAACCTACCTTCTCTGACTGACTTGAACAGGCCAATGAAAATTGGCGAATGAAATTTGCATGCCGGACTCCGCCCCCCGGATATCCGGGTATAAAAGGGAGCCGGCGTGCCGCATTCATTTACCTTTTGTTCTTCGGAGCCTTCGCATCCTGATGCTGACGACTCTGCAGATACTATCTACGTGTTGCTGGTCTTACGACGTGGTGCAGCGGACTGTCCCTTTTCCTGTGACTTCCCCTGGGCGTCTCGGCAACTTCCAAGGCATCTCTCTAAAGAGCAAGCCCTTTTCAGGGCTTAGTGTTTCTTCAGCGCGGCATGTCCCGCTGTGCTCGTGGGTGCGGCGCACTCATCGAGGAAGGGGACGGACACGATGTCTGCCTCGTGTGTCTGGGACTCCAGCACGCTGAGGCAGCGTTTGTGGATACATCTTGCCCGCACTGCGGGCGGATGGTAATTCAGACGTTGCGTTCACGGGTAGCTGCGTTCTTCCGAGAATCAGCCGCCACCTCGAGTGCTTCCCGTTCTGCGGCAGCAGTGGCATCAGCCCTGCCGTCCGCGTCGGCGAGCACAGAGGGTGATCGGGGAATTGCCGTGAGCCTCAATCCGTCAGCCACCGGCTCGCGGACCGTTCACGCCCCGCCTCGCTCGTCTGGCCGTCCCGGAATAGGCGGTACGCCGCCTTGTTCCTCCGTCACGTACTCGGACACGGGGCGTGACGACGATGAGATGTCGCTCGCAGCATCGGAGGGCGACCTCCTGGCATCCGACATCGACGATTCCTTGGAGCTTCCTCCCCCGGGGGGTCGAGCTCAGGATGAAGCGGACGTCGAGATGTCAGCCATGCTTTCCCGGGCCGCCGCGAGTATTGGGCTGCAGTGCACCGCACCGCCAGGTAAGTCCGCCCAACGCTCGCGGTTGGACACGTGGTATCTGGGGACCGGCCGTGACTCTAAGCCACGGTCGGCGCCGGTACCATTCTTCCCGGAAGTGCATGAGGAGCTCAGTCGGACCTGGAACGCCCCCTTCTCGGCGCGTGCACGTCAGACTAGCTCGGTCGCCCTGACTTCCCTCGATGACGGGGCAGCTAAGGGCTACGTCGACATCCCTCAGGTGGAACGTGCAGTCGCGGTGCACTTGTGCCCGCAGACAGCTGCCACCTGGAGAGATCGACCAAGGCTCCCTACCAAGGCTTGTAAGTTTTCGGCATCGCTGGTGTCGAGGGCTTGCAACGCTGCGGGTCAAGCTGCCTCGGCTCTTCGCGCCAAGGCGTGGAAAGAGTTGCACGAGGGAAAGTCCGACCCGGGGCTTATGCAGGTCCGCACTGCCACTGACATCGCTCTTCGGGCGACGAAGGTGACGGCGCGAGCCCTGGGTCGTACGATGTCCACACTGGTGGTCCAGGAGGGACACCTTGGCTGAACCTTGCGCAGATGCGGGACGCTGAGAAGGTTCGCTTTCTCGACGCTCCCATCGCGCAGGGTGGGCTGTTTGGTAATACGGTCGAGGACTTCTCAGTTCTCGACTGTAAAGAAGCAGACGGAGGCGATCCTGCCCCGCCGCGACCCGGCCGCCTATCGTCCGTCGAGGTCCCGCGCGGCGTCTGCTTCCCAGCAGCCCCGCCCCTCTCCGACTCAGACTCCGGCGCCAGCGCCCCCTGCACAGGCGGCCTCCCGGAGAAGGATGTCGAAGAGGCGAGCACCATCCCGTCATCAACCTCCGCGGAAGCAGAAGTGTTCTGACGGGGTGAACCCAGGGAGATCGAGTTCACCGGGCCCGACCCGAGCAACTACATCGCTAGAGGGTCGGACTGGGACGGTGCCTGCCCTGTCCCAGCAACACCAGCCGGGCCCCTTTCAGGGCCTGGTGCCCACATTCTCGCAGAAAGAGCTTTCTCTCTCCCTGGGTCTTTCTCACAGCCGCTCTCACCCTCCGCAGGACGGTGCTCGGCAACCCCACGTTGTGTTTCGGCGAGACACACGCTTGGGTATAACTCTCAGTGGCCACCAGCACCCTCAGTCAGACGGTGCGGTATGCCGCGATATCGCCCGACAGGCACCTCGGCAGAGCCGCTCTCCTCCCCGGGGTCCCCCCCGCGTCGAGGGAGCCGTACTGCCAGCCATCGAACCACCCCCCACGGGGGCAATGACTCAGATCGAACCTCTGGTCCCCCTGTCTCGGTACCTGGGAGCCGGGTTGGCTCTTCCCAGACCAGCACGGTGGCTAGAGCGAACGATCCGTCTCGGCTATGCGATTCAGTTCGCCAAACAAGTTTCGGGGCGTCCTCTTCACATCAGTGGGAGTAGATGCCCCCGTGCTTCGGGCCGAGGTCGCTACCCTTCTGGAAGGGGGCGATCGAGCTCGTCCCTCTGGCCGAGATGTACTCCGGGTTTTACAGCCCGTATTTCATTGTCCCCAAGAAAAGTGGCGGGTTGCGCCCCATCTTGGACCTGCGTACCCTGAACAAGCACCTACACAAGCTGCCGTTCAGGATGCTAACGCAGAAGCGCATTCTGACGTCCGTCAGGCGTCAGGATTGGTTCATGGCGATCGACCTGAAGGACGCGTACTTCCATGTGTCCATCCTCCCTCGTCACCGGCCGTTCCTACGGTTCGCTTTCGAGGGACAGGCATATCAGTACCGCGTCCTCCCATTTGGTCTGTCCCTGTCTCCTCGAGTCTTTACGAAGGTCGTGGAGGCCGCCCTCACTCCCCTCAGGGAGCAGGGGGTGCGCATACTCAACTATCTCGACGACTGGCTCATCTTGGCGCACTCGCGAGATCTGTTGTGTACACACAGGGACCTGGTGCTCCGGCACCTAGACCATTTGGGGTTACAGGTCAACCGAGAGAAGAGCAAGCTCTCCCCTGTGCAGAGCATCCTTTTCCTCTGTATGGAACTCGACTCTGTCTCCATGATGGCACGTCTTTCTTCCGAGCGTGCCCAGTCGGTGCTGACCTGCCTGAGGAGCTTCAGGCAGCAGCCAGCGGTCCCCCTGAAACGTTTTCAGAGGCTCCTGGGACACATGGTGTCCTCGGTGGGGGTGGTCCCCCTCGGGTTGATGCACATGAGACCGCTACAGCACTGGCTACAGAGCAGAGTTCCTTGGAGTGCGTGGCACACCGGCAGCAGGCGCGTCCCGATCACGCCCTTCTGCCAGCGCACCCTAACCCCATGGTCTTCAATGACCTTTTTTCGGACAGGGGTCCCTCTTGGGCAGGCTCGAGGCGCGTCGTGGTGACGACTGACGCCTCCCTGCAGGGTTGGGGTGCTGTGTGCAACGGGCACGCAGTGTCGGGTCTCTGGACGGGCCCCCGCCTGCGCTGGCATATCAATCGCCTAGAGTTGTTGGCGGTGCTGCTTGCACTGAGGAGGTTCCTTCCCCTCGTGCAGGACAAGCACGTGCTTGGTCCGGTCGGACAGCACGACTGCCGTGGCATATATCAACCGACAGGGTGGTATTCGTTCACGGCAGCTATCGCAACTCGCCCGACGCCTCCTCCTGTGGAGCCAGCAGGTGACGAAGTCTCTGTTAGCCACGCACATCCCGGGCGACCTGAACCAGACAGCCGATGCGCTCTCTCGTCAGTCGACGCCCCGCGGAGAGTGGCGGCTCCACCCCCGCGCAGTCCAGCTCATTTGGGTGCAGTTCGGGCAGGCACAGGTGGACCTGTTCGCCTCCCTGGACACCACCCATTGCCCGCTTTGGTACTCCCTGACCGAGGCTCCCCTCGGCACGGATGCCTTGGTGCACAGCTGGCCGCGGGACAAGCGGAAGTACGCCTTCCCCCCAGTGAGCCTCATTGCACACGTCCTGTGCAAGGTCAGGGAAGAGGAGCATCAAGTGCTACTAGTTGCGCCTTACTGGCCCAACCGGACTTGGTTCTCGGAGCTAATGCTCCTGACGACAACTCCCCCCTGGCCGATTCCCCTGACGAACGACCTTCTTTCTCAGGGGAAGGGCACGTTGTGGCATCCGAGACCAGACCTCTGGACCCTCCATGTCTGGCTCCTGGACGGGACGAGGAGATCCTGAGTGGTCTACCCCCAGCGGTGGTAGAGACCATTGTTCAGGCTAGGGCCCCGGCCACGAGGCGGTTATACGCGTTTAAGTGGCGCCTCTTCTCGTCCTGGTGTTCTTCTCGTGGAGAAGACCCACGGATATGCTCGATCGGGAGCATGCTGTCCTTCCTGCAGTCGAGACTCGAGAGCAATCTCTCCCCTTCCACGCTGAAAGTGTATGTAGCCGCTATTGCCGCTCATCACGGACCAGTTAGTGGGAAGTCTCTGGGACAGCACGACCTGGTCATTAGGTTCCTGAGGGGCGCGAGGAGGCTGAATTCAGCCCGTCCGCGCTCCGTTCCCTCTTGGGACCTCAATGTGGTCCTGGCGGGCCAGAGGCCCCCCGTCGAAGCCCCTCGGAGATGCCGCTCTTTCTCATCTCTCGATGAAGACGGCTCTCCTAGTGGCGCTCGCCAAGAGGGTAGGGGACCTACATGCATTTTTCGTGGCCACGGATTGCCTAGAGTTCGGGCCTGGTCAATCTCACGTTATCCTGAGACCCCGGCCTGGCTACGTGCCCAAAGTTCCCACCACTCCCGTTCGGGACCAGGTGGTGAACCTGCAGGCGCTCCCTTCTGGGGAGGAAGACCCAACCCCTTCCGTGTTGTGTCCAGTGCGCACGCTGCGCCTCTGCCTGGACCGCACGCAGAGCCTCTGGAGCTCTGAGCAGCTTTTTTGTCTGTTTTGGGAGGTCAGCACAAGGGAGGGCTGTCTCCAAGCAGAGGTTGGCGCACTGGATCGTGGACGCCATCAATGGCTTACCGATCACAGGATCTCCCGTGCCCGCTTGCAGTGAGGACACACTCCGCCAGGGGTGTGGCCTCCTCGTGGGCACTGGCTCAGAGCGCCCCTCTGGCAGACATATGTAGAGCTGCGGGTTGGGCTACGCCCAGCACCTTCGCGAGGTTCTACAGCCTCCGCGTGGAACCGGTATCAGCCGGAGTCTTACGAGACACCGCCAGGTAAGTCCGGCAGCCGGTGGGCGTACGCCTGCGATAGCACTCCTCCATAGGTGAGACGTGGTGCTATCCAGCCTCCCCTCTTCCCCCCACGTGGGCGAAGAGTAGGCATTCCATCCATCACTAAGCACTCCTCGGCGGCGGGCTCGGCGGAGCAGCCCTGCCTCCCTTGGCCTGTTTCTGAGCTCTAGTAGTGACTCAAACAAGGCCTAGTGCTCCACACGTAGTAACCCCCCACAGGGCGGTTCCGTCTGTTGTCTTCTCATGAATGGCTCTCAATCGATGGCCCATGACCTCTCCCAGGTGTGCTTCACCTGCTCGCGACACCATCTCGTGTCGGCATGTCTCCCACGTGCTCTCCCCTGTCCGGTGAGACCGTGTGTGGGTCTCCACTAAACTCCTCCCTGCGGTAGGAAGTGGTCTCCGTAGCGCGTTCCCTCAGGGGGGAATGACGCTTCCCAGTGGCCTTACGGTGCCGGGCGGCTTCTCGCTGTTAAGAGAACTAGGCCGCCGTCCGTGACGGCCGGTGGAAGGGGCTCCCATCTTTTTTGAAAGCTCTGGACTCCTTCCCTTCCGCTGGAAGGTTGCAATTCATGCTAAGCGCTCACGTCTGACACGCCCAGGCCAGTCAGCGTCGCTTCGCGAGGAATTGTGACGCGGCACAGCGCTGTGGCGTTTTCCGAGGAACCCCATTCTGTCGACACAACGTCGAGAGACCGACAGAAAGGGAACGTCTCGGTTACGTATGTAACCTCCGTTCCCTGATGGAGGGAACGAGACGTTGTGTCCTTCATGCCACAACGCTGGCCGCCCGCTGCAGCAGTCGGGGCAAGATCCTCAGGCTCCTCAGCACAAAAGGTGAATGAATGCGGCACGCCGGCTCCCTTTTATACCCGGATATCCGGGGGCGGAGTCCGGCATGCAAATTTCATTCGCCAATTTTCATTGGCCTGTTCAAGTCAGTCAGAGAAGGTAGGTTCTCAAGTCAAACCCCATTCTGTCGACACAACGTCTCGTTCCCTCCATCAGGGAACGGAGGTTACATACGTAACCGAGACGTTTTTTACCTTTGTTTGGAACAATTATTTTCAACGCAAGCACTTAAATTTCTCATTGTTGGATGTAACTCAGGCTCGTGAGGGCAGCTCAAACAAAGAGTGTGAGCAGACAGGCGTTTGTGAGTCCCTCACTCTTCCAACGAGCTGTATGCAAATAAAAAATTAAATTCTGCACTTGAATAGCTGTTGAAAGCTATTTTTATTGCTTTGCCAATTCAACATGCGTCTGCATCTACTCGAGGTTAAATCCATGAAGCGTGCGTTGCGATTTGGTTTTGACGTACCACTTTGAGAAATGCCTCTACAGTCAAGTTTGAGTCTCTGTTAATGTTATACTGTATACAGCTGTTCTTGTGATGTTTAAGCATACGTATTTTTCTTTATCTTCTGTGTTAAATGTTTTTTCCACATGTTTGTCTTTAGTATAAGTTTATAGTCTTTCTGCAATTCCCCACAAAGTTAAATAATCCCCCATTATCCCCCATCCTCCGTAAGAGATACAAACCGGTGCAAGCGCAGCTGACACTCGTTAACACTCACATCACCGGCCTGTGCCTTTCCCCCATGGCTCTTGTCCCACCCTGCTCGCCACATGTACATACATTTTTTTTGTCTGTCAAGTATTCACAGAAGAAATGGGTTTTAAGTAGGTTTTTGAAGGTTGTGAGAGATGTGGTTGACCGGACCGAGTTAGGAAGAATGTTCCACCAGGAAGGAGTTGTGATAGAGGGTGAGCGGGAAGTAAGAGCATGGGGCTAACAACGCCAAGGTCATGTGTTCGGGCCCAGGGGATTGCATATATTTAGAAACATATGTATAGGATAATGCTATGTAAGTCGCTTTGGATAGAAGTGTCTGCCAAATGCATAAATGTAAATGTATTCAAAATAGTCCAATGATTGTATTATGAATGTGTGTTGACCAAACTAACGTTTGTGTGTTTCTCTGTATGTTGTGTAGCTCAGTTGAGTAGTTTATCCAGCGTTGCTCCAGCCGAACGCGTCCAGAGAGAAACCAGTCTGCAGAGCAGAAAGTCCACACTGGAATCTTGGCTCACACGAGAGGCCAACACCTTACAGAAATACAGACAGGTAAAAACATACACTAATTCCATTTCATCACAGTAAAATGATGATAATCTGATTGGCAAATGGGCTTCAGAGTCTTCTACTTTTCAAGTGAAAAGTGAGGTTAACTACTTTGCAAGAATAATAAATGAGAGTGACGGCAGGATAATTCACAACGCGGAGGCAAAGAAGCACCCAATGCTACTTTAATGCACAGCTAGCCATTTTTGAACACACTGTTGCCCATCTATGTCAATCTAACCATATACTGCATTACAAGGCACACAGTACCATACCCATTCCCTACATGCATATGCCAGGTCCCAAATAATTTAATACTAACAATGCCTACACTAGTGAAAAATAAATATACTAAAATGTATTTAAAAAAAATATGTACGTTATGTCATTTTGTACTTAAAGTAGTGCTGAGGTCCAAATAAAAATAGACAGAAGTATATTTGATTGTGCTTAAGAGGAGCTATTGCAAGTATACTTCTGGTACACTTTATATAGGACTGATATTATTATAAAATTATGCCATCCTTTTCAAAAGTGACCTTAAAGACCACTTTTACAGTACTTGTATGAAAGAAATCAATTTGAAGTGAATTGCTTTTTTACAAGGAAAGTAATAACTAAAAATACCAATCAGTCAGTGATCAGTCAGTGCACAGGCTCTCATGGGAGGGTGACAGGAGGTGGTCAAACTTACTTCTAGATTAACATTTAGTCATTTGGCAGAGTCTTTTATCGAAAAGGGACGTACAAAATGAGGAACAATAGAAGCAATCACTCCAGCAAAAGATCAAAAAGTACAAGTGCATCACAACTAAACACAATTTGCTAACCAAGGTATACTAAGCTAGTGTGGTTTTATTATTATTTTATTTTTCGAGAAAATGGACATAGAAAAAATTTTATAGAAACTAAGTGCTAGTGTTATTGTGTCAGATGTTGACTAAAGAGGTGAATCTTAAGATGTTTCTTAAAAATGAGTAAGGATTCAGCTGCTATGGTTTGGTTGGGCAGGTCGTTTCACCAACGGGGGACATTCCATGAAAAGGAGATCTTTAACAGTTATACAGTCAGGCGGGTCTGCCCCGTACAGTGCGAGGTGCATGGAGACGTGTGTCTTTAACAGTTATATAGTCAGGCGGGTCTGCCCCGTACAGTGCGAGGTGCATGGAGACGTGTGTCTTTAACAGTTATATAGTCAGGCGGGTCTGCCCCGTACAGTGCGAGGTGCATGGAGACGTGTGTCTTTAACAGTTATATAGTCAGGCAGGTCTGCCCCGTACAGTGCGAGGTGCATGGAGACGTGTGTCTTTAAAAGTTATATAGTCAGGCGGGTCTGCCCCGTACAGTGCGAGGTGCATGGAGACATGTGTCTTTAACAGTTATATAGTCAGGCGGGTCTGCCCCGTACAGTGCGAGGTGCATGGAGACGTGTGTCTTTAACAGTTATATAGTCAGGCAGGTCTGCCCCGTACAGTCCGAGGTGCATGGAGACGTGTGTCTTTAACAGTTATATAGTCAGGCGGGTCTGCCCCGTACAGTGCGAGGTGCATGGAGACGTGTGTCTTTAACAGTTATATAGTCAGGCGGGTCTGCCCCGTACAGTGCGAGGTGCATGGAGACGCGTGTTCTTTAACAGTTATATAGTCAGGCAGGTCTGCCCCGTACAGTGCGAGGTGCATGGAGACGCGTGTTCTTTAACAGTTATACAGTCAGGCGGGTCTGCCCCGTACAGTGTAAGGTGCATCGAGACGCGTGTTCTTTAACAGTTATACAGTCAGGCGGGTCTGCCCCGTACAGTGTAAGGTGCATCGAGACGCGTGTTCTTTAACAGTTATACAGTCAGGCGGGTCTGCCCCGTACAGTGTAAGGTGCATCCAGACGCGTGTTCTTTAACAGTTATACAGTAAGGCGGGTCTGCCCCAAACAGTGTAAGGTGCATCGAGACGCGTGTTCTTTAACAGTTATACAGTCAGGCGGGTCTGCCCCGTACAGTGTAAGGTGCATCGAGACGCGTGTTCTTTAACAGTTATACAGTCAGGCGGGTCTGCCCCATACAGTGTAAGGTGCATCCAGACGCGTGTTCTTTAACAGTTATACAGTCAGGCGGGTCTGACCCGTACAGTGCGAGGTGCATGGAAACACGTGTTCTCTAGCAGTTATACAGTCAGGCGGGTCTGCCCCGTACAACGGGAGGTGCATGGAGACGCTTGTCTTTAACAGTTATACAGTCAGGCGGGTCTGCCCCGTACAGTGTAAGGTGCATCGAGACGCGTGTTCTTTAACAGTTATACAGTCAGGCGGGTCTGCCCCGTACAGTGTAAGGTGCATCGAGACGCGTGTTCTTTAACAGTTATACAGTCAGGCGGGTCTGCCCCGTACAGTGTAAGGTGCATCGAGACGCGTGTTCTTTAACAGTTATACAGTCAGGCGGGTCTGCCCCGTACAGTGTAAGGTGCATCCAGACGCGTGTTCTTTAACAGTTATCCAGTCAGGCGGGTCTGCCCCGTACAGTGTAAGGTGCATCGAGACGCGTGTTCTTTAACAGTTATACAGTCAGGCGGGTCTGCCCCGTACAGTGTAAGGTGCATCGAGACGCGTGTTCTTTAACAGTTATACAGTCAGGCGGGTCTGCCTCAAACAGTGTAAGGTGCATCGAGACGCGTGTTCTTTAACAGTTATACAGTCAGGCGGGTCTGCCCCGTACAGTGTAAGGTGCATCGAGACGCGTGTTCTTTAACAGTTATACAGTCAGGCGGGTCTGCCCCGTACAGTGTAAGGTGCATCGAGACGCGTGTTCTTTAACAGTTATACAGTCAGGCGGGTCTGCCCCGTACAGTGTAAGGTGCATCGAGACGCGTGTTCTTTAACAGTTATACAGTCAGGCGGGTCTGCCCCGTACAGTGTAAGGTGCATCGAGACGCGTGTTCTTTAACAGTTATATAGTCAGGCGGGTCTGCCCCGTACAGTGTAAGGTGCATCGAGACGCGTGTTCTTTAACAGTTATACAGTCAGGCGGGTCTGTCCCGTACAGTGTAAGGTGCATCGAGACGCGTGTTCTTTAACAGTTATACAGTCAGGCGGGTCTGCCCCGTACAGTGTAAGGTGCATCCAGACGCGTGTTCTTTAACAGTTATACAGTCAGGCGGGTCTGCCCCAAACAGTGTAAGGTGCATCGAGACGCGTGTTCTTTAACAGTTATACAGTCAGGCGGGTCTGCCCCAAACAGTGCAAGGTGCATCGAGACGTGTGTTCTTTAACAGTTATACAGTCAGGCGGGTCTGCCCCGTACAGTGTAAGGTGCTTCGAGACGCGTGTTCTTTAACAGTTATACAGTCAGGCGGGTCTGCCCCGTACAGTGTAAGGTGCATCGAGACGCGTGTTCTTTAACAGTTATACAGTCAGGCGGGTCTGCCCCGTACAGTGTAAGGTGCATCGAGACGCGTGTTCTTTAACAGTTATACAGTCAGGCGGGTCTGCCCCGTACAGTGTAAGGTGCATCGAGACGCGTGTTCTTTAACAGTTATACAGTCAGGCGGGTCTGCCCCGTACAGTGTAAGGTGCATCGAGACGCGTGTTCTTTAACAGTTATACAGTCAGGCGGGTCTGCACCGTACAGTGTAAGGTGCATCCAGACGCGTGTTCTTTATTAGTTATACAGTCAGGCGGGTCTGCCCCGTACAGTGTAAGGTGCATCCAGACGCGTGTTCTTTATTAGTTATACAGTCAGGCGGGTCTGCCCCGTACCCTTAAATCAAAGTGTTTTTGAATATTTATGTGTCATTACCCGTAATTACCCGTAATTTCCTTCTTTTAAATTCTAATAAAACAGAAATATTACTTATCGGACCAAAGACACGCAAACCAAATAATTCTGATTATAAACTGCAAATTGAAGGATGTACTGTTACTCCAACAAATACAGTAAAAGATCTAGGCGTTATATTAGACAGCAGCCTGTCATTTCAAAATCACATCTCAAATGTCACAAAAACAGCTTTTTTCCACCTAAGAAATGTGGCCAAGTTACGAAATATTCTGTGTGTTGCTGACGCGGAGAAGCTTATTCATGCATTTATAACCTCAAGACTTGACTACTGTAATGCGCTACTCAGTGGCTGTCCTGCATCATCAATAAACAAACTACAGTTAGTTCAGAACGCAGCTGCCAGAGTTCTGACCAGGTCCAGAAAATACCATCACATAACCCCAATGTTATCAACCCTTCACTGGCTACACATTAAGTATCGTATTGACTTTAAAGTTATTTTAATCACTTATAAAGCCTTAAAGGGTTTAGCCCCTACCTACCTAACAGAGCTTCTATCACACTACAACCCATCACGCTCTCTAAGATCTCAAAACTCAGGACTTTTGATAATACCCAGAATAACTAAATCCTCCAAAGGGGGTCGAGCTTTCTCATACGTAGCACCTAAACTCTGGAATAGCCTTCCTGATATTATTCGAGGATCAGACACACTCGCCCAATTTAAATCTAGAGTAAAAACGCATCTTTTCAGCCAAGCATTCAATTAATGCAAATATGCTAAAGAAATCAGATTAACATAGATATTATTTACTAGAATAATTGGATTTTTATAAAACACCATGTAGTGTGTTTTACCCTTTCTTGGGTTTTTCGTTTTTCCCCTGTAAAGCTGCTTTGGAACAATGCAAATTGTGAAAAGCGCTATATAAATAAAATTGAATTGAATTGAATTGAATTGAATTGAATTGAAGTCAGTAATTCTAGAACATTTTGAGGCATAAAGAGGCTTAAGAATGAATTCAATCAAGACACATGTGATGTTATGTCACTTTGTGTGTGTGTGTGTGTGTGTGTGTGTGTGTGTGTGTGTGTGTGTGTGTGTGTGTGTGTGTGAATAGGAGCTGGCAGAGAAATATCAGAGGACTTTGACTCTGTTGAGGAAACAGCAGGCGCTGATTGTGGATGATGAGCTGATTCAGTGGAAGAGACGACAACAGCTTGCTGGAAATGGAGGACCAGCAGAGGGAGGACTGGACATGCTGCAAGCCTGGTACAGTTATCAAAGTCAAAGTCTGCTTTATTGTCAATTGTCAATGTGGAGTCCATACATATGGAGGATTGAAATTGCATTACTCTCAGACCCAGGTGCATACAAATAACATTACACAGAATAAAAATACATGTGAGAAAATACAGATAATTATATATATATATATAAAATACAACTTTTACAAGCAGGGATATTTAAAAACAGAAAAAAGAAGATAGGACGGACCTGCGGATGAGGTCAGAGTTCAGTTGTGCATGGGGCAAGAGAGAGAGGGGGGCAGGTTTGTGATTTGCTGACAATAAACTCAGATCTGATGCTTTCCCCATTTTCACAATGTGCTTTTTAGGCAAAGTCTTGTGAGTTTTTTTAATTGAAGCATTAAAGAAAACTGAATTCTGGTGCGCTGCACAGCTAGAAGCTGTCTGTCTATACGCCGTTTAAAATCCTGCTTAAATGCTTTAAAAGCCTTTGCATGAATAATTTTTTAACACATTCATCTGAAAAAAGGAAACGAATGCGCTCACACATTATTTTTGACTGCACAAACGGTTACATATACATACCGTTTGGGGAAGGCGCAGGACAATTAATGTTTCATGATTGTGTTGTCCCATTGGGTTTGAATGTCTCAGTTTTGTCCCTGTTTTTTGTCAAACTATGTATTTGCACACCACCATGAACCTGCATCTTGTGATGTGTGTTGTTAATGCAGGTGTGAGAAGCTGGCTGATTTGATCTGGCAGAACAGACAGCAGATTCGTCGAGTTGAACACCTGACGCAGCAGCTGCCTATACCTGGACCGACTGAAGAACTGCTCACTGAACTCAACGCTACTGTCACCGACATCATATCAGCTCTCGTCACCAGGTACACACATCACTGATGTTATCACACACATCACTACACTCTGACAGCTGTCGTCTGGCTCTGTGATGTTTTCATCATTGGTGTCTCTTTCAGCACCTTCATCATAGAGAAACAGCCTCCTCAAGTGCTCAAGACTCAGACTAAGTTTTCAGCAACGGTTCGCCTGCTGGTCGGAGGAAAACTCAATGTTCATATGAATCCTCCTCAGGTGAAAGCCACCATCATCAACGAACAGCAGGCCAAGGCCTTACTGAAGAACGAGAACACGCGCAAGTAAGATTCAAGTGTTCAATCAGAAGTCATTTTCAGCACATCTTTGTCTCAGCCACATAGAAAACAAGAGAGACTCACAGCCACTTCGTAAAACTATGTACAGCAGAATTCTGACCAACTCAACTGGGCTTGACTACAGAAATTGAACAACAAACATCATTAGAATGTTCACTTACACGTGCGTTTTCAAAGATGTGACTTGTGTTGTGTGTTTGTGTTAAAGCGACAGCAGTGGAGAGATTCTGAACAACAACTGTGTGATGGAGTATCACCAAACCACAGGCACCCTGAGCGCACACTTCAGAACCATGGTAAACTCTTTATGTTTCGTATACAATCTAACAACAGGAACCAGCTCAGTTCATAACACTATTCTACCGCCATATTCATTTGGACCCATGAACTGGGATATCAACTTTTTCTCCTCTTCAGAAATGTTGTTCTGTAAGTTTCAAAAGCCTCTCTTCTGGTCCAAAAGCAGACCTGACTGAAACTACAATAGGATTGTGATGTCTGGGAAGTTTAAAACGAGTTCATCGAGATGTGTTTGATCCCTTCAGATGTTTTTGTTTATAACAGATTTTATTTGATTGAATAAACACAGACCAGGTTCACACTTTCAGTCCAATTCCCATTATTTGTGTAAATGTGATTTAAAAGATTGACTGTACATACTATTCATATCTTGTAACAAGCTTCTATCTGCCACGACGTCTGATGTGTTTGCTTTTTATTTGACCTGAGAACCTGATATGAGCAAAAGGTTACGTCAAAACGATTTACGTATGCCGTCAAACTGAAATGTGATTATTTCTGGAAATCTGATTTCAAACCACAGCTGAATGTAGCCTGAATGGGATTTTAAATGATGGATTTTTGATGTTCAAACCTGCTTAATATGATGGCATTTATGCACAAGAGCATTTGTGTACTCTGAACATAGCCCTTGTCAAAGCGTGTAAATGTTTGTGTTTTCAGTCTCTGAAGCGCATTAAGCGTTCAGACCGGCGCGGCGCAGAATCAGTGACAGAGGAGAAGTTTACTGTTCTGTTCGAGTCTAAGTTCAGCGTGGGCGGAAATGAGCTTGTGTTCCATGTCAAGGTTAAAATCTTTTGTCTTGCTCTTTCTTTCGTTGAGTTTTTGTTCATTGTCAATTCTGTGAAATACATTTGTGATGAATTGGTTGTTTTGTGTCTTGTGCAGACATTATCGCTGCCTGTCGTGGTTATAGTTCATGGTAGTCAGGACAACAACGCCACGGCGACAGTGCTCTGGGACAACGCTTTCTCTGAGCCAGTTAGTGACTACATCATTTACATCTGTGACACTATGAGTGAAATCCAAGTCTCATAATCTGAAAGGAGCCTCAAAGTTTGATATCAATCTTACTCAGTCAGTTTTAGAGATATCAAGGTTATATTTTCACAGAATGTTCTTTACCTTATGAAAATATCGTTTGCAAATTTGATCACACTTTTCCTTCGGCTAATGGTCGACTCATCATTTCAAAATTTTGAGGAGCGTAACAAATACTTATTTTCTT
Source organism: Barbatula barbatula (assembly GCA_037178815.1). Lineage (NCBI taxonomy): Eukaryota > Metazoa > Chordata > Actinopteri > Cypriniformes > Nemacheilidae > Barbatula > Barbatula barbatula. The sequence continues at coordinate 13,152,641 of CM074082.1, forward strand.
AACACTGTAATTTGTGTTTTTATTAGTGGGATGCATGAGTCTGTTCTTCTATAAAGTTGTGGTTTGTGATGTTTCAGGGACGAGTGCCGTTTGTGGTACCCGATAAGATTGTGTGGCCACAGCTGTGTGAGGCTTTGAACATGAAGTATAAATCTGAGGTTCAGAGTGACAGAGGTCTATCAGAAGATAATCTGGTGTTTCTCGCTCAGAAGGCCTTCAGCAGCTCCAGTAACAATTCTGAGGATTATGTCAACATGACCATCACCTGGTCTCAGTTCAACAGGGTAACACGTACACGTACAAACACACACGCACAAACACACACACACACACAAACACTTCTATATATGGTTCACGAGACGTAATGACAGGTTTGAGAGGTTGTAAATGCCTATTTGTGGTTGCAATTCAAATCTGAATCTAGGAAAAAGTGCAAATATGTGCTATGCATTTGTATCTGCCAAGGTATTTTTAAAATGCCAGTTTACACATTTGTGACTATTTTTCTGCAACTTCAAATTCAGAAGACAGATTTGTGAGTTTTGTCCACGAGTGGAAATCTCAACATTAAACTTCAGTTTATTATTATACAAGTGTTCACATTGGGGCTGTGAGTGTTTAGTGTACAGATACAAATACTTACTTTACAAATTCACAGATTAAAATCTACACGCTCTCAAGTTTACTACTTATCAGTGGATTATCAGCACCCATCCCCTATACAGAAAAAATTACTCCAAACACAGCACTGCGTTTCTCCGCTGTTAACCCAGGATTAAGATCGTAATAAACGTTCACTTTAGTACATTCACGAATTGAGGAAAACCTATGTTTGTAGTAACGTGCATACTTGTGTTTACAGGAAAGTTTGCCAGGCAGAAATTTCACATTTTGGCAGTGGTTTGATGGAGTAATTGAGCTCATGAAGAAACATCTGAAGTCCCACTGGAATGATGGGTAATGATCCTTCAGATCTCACAGGAATGTTGAGAAACGATTACTCAGATCTAGTGTAACTGGGAAGTTTGGTTGTTATCTGCAGAGCGATTTTGGGTTTCCTTAACAAACAGCAGGCTCAGGATATGTTGATGTCCAAAACCAATGGCACATTTCTCTTGCGCTTCAGCGACTCTGAGATCGGAGGGATCACTATTGCCTGGGTTGCAGAGAACCCCAATAAACCAGGTAAAAATGCTAGCAGACGTGTAAAGCTAAAGGAATGTGATAAATATTTATGATTTTTCTTGTGATCTCGTGTATATTTTTGCAGGAGAACGAATGGTGTGGAACCTCATGCCCTTCACTACTAGAGATTTCTCCATCCGCTCTCTGGCTGATCGCATCAGTGATCTGAACCATCTCCTCTTTCTCTACCCCAGCCAGCCTAAAGATGAAGTCTTCTCGCGTTACTGCACGCCTCCAAACTGTACTGCATACTTTCACATACTTTAGCACAGTGGTTTCCAAACCTGTCCTGGAGGAGCCCAGTGCTGCACATTTTCCGTTCAGGCTTTGAAGTCTCTAGTAATGATCTGATGATGAAATGTGCTGTACTAGAGTTTCTCCAGGACAGGTTTGACAACCACTGATTTAGCACATTTGTGTAGATGTTGTTTGAAGAACAGTGTCAAAAGCACATATTTCTGATCACGAGAAGCTGTTTTCTCCACATTTTAATCATGTTAATACATTTAAGAATTTCAGCTCAATTCACATTTATGTGTAAAGAGCTTTTCACAATGCTTAGTCTTTTAAAGCAGATTTACAGAAAATGCATGTTTCTACATCACAATTAATATAAATGTGTAATCAATGGTTATAGATCCACTGCCATTACTGTGAAGGGGGTTTAAATGTAATGCTCTAAATATGACCACTCAGGTGTGTGACTGAAATAGCTGGAGGCGTTGAAAACATGACACCACTTCCGTAACAGACTTTGACATAATGACCATATTGCAGAAATCTACAGTTAGAATACATGTAGCACATTAATGGGATCATAACCATCACAATAGATAAATTATTTTGTACGTGGGTTCAGAATCTAGAGTGTGACAACAAATATAAACAGGCTGAGATTGCATTTTTTGCTAAGTTTCTCTCAATGAAAGTGAACTTTTGTTTTGTTCAGCAAAGGCCGTGGGTGATGGATATGTCAAACCAGAGATCAAGCAGGTGGTGAAGGTTGAGTGAGTATTTCTTTATATTTTGAATTAAGAGAAATTCTTTACTTTTATTTTCATACCCTGGGTTAAATGTGAGTATGATACGACACAGATTGCACAGATGCAGATCGCCCACAGTCATGTTTTTTATCACAGAATTATTCTTTCTCCCACTATTAACTGCTGGAGTTTGTGGTTGGTGGTCTCTTTTGGCAATAAGATATGGTGTTATTTTCCATTCTCAGGTTCTCATCGCCAAATCCTGAACCATCTCCAGGGAATTCCTCTTTTATAGAGCATGCAGCGTCACCCACCATCAGTCAGCCACATAATTTCACAATCTATCCGCCTATGTGAGCTTTATTTCTGTCTATCAAGCTGTGACATTGATGGCGTTGATTATGAAACCAGTGTGTGATCTGAGTGTGTGTGTTTAGGAATGACTCTATGTTGGAGACGGAGGGGGAGTTTGATCTGGATGACACCATGGATATGGCCCGACAGGTCGAGGAGTTCCTGCGTCAGCCCATGGAAAGCCAATGGAGAGGACAACAGTCGTGACCTTTGACCACTCTCATCTCACCTACACAAAGAACTCGATGGTTCCATATTTTTCTATTAACAAATGCTGTTCTGTGAATGTTTAATAGCCTCTTGGTTCATTTGTCATCTTGAACAGCAGAAGGTGTGTACAGTACAGAAAGATTTGTGAAGTTCATTCGGGTCTGATGGGGTTTGAATGAGTCACATGAGCCTTCATCTTTAATTCCAATCAATGAAAAGTTCAGGCCAGCTTCAAGGACTTTTGTTGTTAGCGGCACTACGCTCCTCCCACTGGTTTCCAATGGTCGAGATCGATGTTGATGTTTTTATCTATTAAAAGCACAAAGCAGTGTATTAAAATCACTGTACTGATGCTGTTCAGCCAGCCGTTGTGTAAAACATAGACGCTTTCACACAATCAGCCCTGCGGTAACAGTGAACAAACAACTGTTATCAAAATACAGAGCTACTGCTTGCTACATCAATCCATTGTTCAGCATCCAGATCTAACGTGGCAATGAAACGGATCAGAAATACAGAACGCTGTAACATCTACAGTTCATCAAACAATCATCTGCTCCAACACTCACCTGACCAAATGACATGAAAGGGAGCTGTTGTGTGACTGACTACAAATAGATTCTATCTTATAAAGCTTCATTTACATTTAGAATTACGTTTATGCATTTGGCAGACGATTTTATCCAAAGCGACTTGCATTGCATTATACTGTACATTTGTTTCTTAGTACGTGCAATCCCTGGGGTCAAACCTGTCGATTCACAGCCCCCACAAGAGTAAATCAACAGACAAACATGACTGGTATTCCTCCAAACTGTTTTTTCTTTGTAATTCTCTGATTCTCAGTACTATAATGTGAAACAAAGGGGGAAAAGTGTACTGCCACATTTGTTGTTGTGCTGGCTTTACGTGCGTTGTTTACGGACGGATGATTTTCATGAAATGGGCATTGACGTGAGATGTTTTCTCAGAAAGTAATCTTTTGTAAAAGGAGACAGTTACCACAGGACAACTATACACACACAAGGCGAATCGAATATAAAAGAGATGTTATAACAAAATAGGTTTTACCTCTTTTCTCTTATCTCAGCAAATTTTTGAATTGCTACAACCTGCTTCTCTCGCTTTGTGTAATAAAATAACTTTAATTGAAATATAAATAAATTACCACGTTATTTTTTGAAATATTATTTAGTCCATTAAGAATCTGAAGAATGTTCAATCCAAGATGTTTCTTTATACTCATGTCAAACATGTCATCACCTTAAGAAAAAGATCTCAGGAATATGGGCCGTACAGACACATAATTGTATACTATATATTATAATGTATGGAGGAATAGCTATCATTAGAAGAAAACTGTATAAAAATATATATTCTTTCAAATATAGATATTATTACAATACTGCTACAAATGTCTTATTCTACAATTCTCTAACATGTTTTCAATGTGAAGCTAATTGCTTGATTTTTTTAGTAACTTCTATTTGTTTCTTTTGTTTTTCTAAAATGTATTCGTTCTTGCATTGTGGTCTATTTTATTAACTCATTTTGTGTTGTTGGATTCTTTGGAAGTCTTTATTTGTCATTTTCATAGTTTTCATCAAGTTATGTGTTTTGGGAGATTATGAAAAAAAATAAAGCTTTATAAATATTTTAACAACGGAATTGTCATTCAGAATTATATACAGTGCGTCCCCATTGACTGTACAAACTACAGCATCTTTACCGTTATATATGATAGATAGGTAAGAAAAGGGATTTAGTGATCACATAAATGCTTACAAAAAACCTTTTAACTACATCTCTCTTTTCTGGCTACATCTTAATGTTTTGACAATTTTTTTTTATTACTGGCACTTCTAATGATTGTCATTAAGATACATCACTCAACTGTAACTCACTTTGATTATAAACATTTCCTAAATGAGTGAATGTAAATGTCATGTAATAGTGTTTTTTTCAGTATGCATTGAAAACCCGGATGAAATGAGTACTGAAAAAATAAATTCAGCCTGGCAAAGTATTCCCAATTTTCAAAATAAACAATTGCATACAATAACTTTATTTGATTGAATGGTTTTAATTAAGGACCTTTTACATCCGCAGAACCATCCTGTTTTACAAGAGAGATTAGTGGATTTCTCTGTGAGTGTTTGTTTGCTCTGAGATTCTGTTTCCTGACCCATACTCTCTGTTGCGTCCCTGGGTAAAATATTCAAACGAATGGCAAAAATTACAATGGCCTTCATAAAGGTCAAGGCACACAAATCGCTTGACAGTGTTTGTCATGTCAATGACGTTCAACATGAACAGAAGTTATTCCGTTTTCTGTCAAATATTCAAAATAATATTGAATAGGCCGCTATAATCTATATTGACGGTAGTGTTTGTTCTTTATTTTAAGTGACTGTTGATGAATAATTATTTTGAATGAAACATACGTTAATGTATAGTTTTGCAAGAGTCAGCCTTTAGTTCTTGTCGTAGTGGATCGCAGTCTCCTAAACTCCGTCAGCATGCGTAGCCCCACCTCACTCCGAGACCTTGTCTAGTCGGTAGAATTATCAGGGCCCGAGAGGCCGGGGAGAGAGCAGGGCTGCCGCCCCAGAGGGTGAGACAACCATGGCGACCAACGGAGGGCACCTCTCGGCCGGGCAACAGACTAACCAATGCCCACGCCGGGTACCTTCTCTGGTCTCCGTCACCTGTGTCCATTGGGACATGCGGGAGATCTCTGCCCGACAGGTCACTGTGGCTACTCCACAAGGTGCCTGGAAGCTGAAGGTGGGGACTGTCAAATGCCTACCTGTGCCGGTTTTATTGGGATGGGATTTCCTGGGTTTTGACCAACTGATGGCTACATCCATCTGTCCAGCCGGCCGTGGGGGCCGCCAATCACATCGGTGGTAGTCCCGGAACCACCGCACGCCGTTGCTGACTACAGAGAGCGAACGGGAGGGTGAGTGCCAAGACCCTTCTTTTCTAAACTCATTCAGCAGATTACCAGAGAAGGCTCGTTCGGAAAAGATCAAAGGGAAGACGAGCAACTTCGGAACTGTTGGGCTCAGGTACGAGTCATTGAGGGTAAAGTCCAACTCCCTGGCACATACCACCACCTGTCATCAAGAATGGTCTGTTGTACCGTGTCGAACAGAGACGGGGCCCAAAAAGGGTGGAAAAAAAAAAAAAAAAAAAAAAAAAAAAAAAAAAAAAAAAAAAAACAAAACCACAACAATAAAACAAACCCCACCCCCCCCCCCCCCCCCCCCCCCACAAAAAACCCCCACCCCCAACCACAAAAACCCCAAACCAAACCCCCCAAAAAAACCAAAACCCCCCCCCCCCCCCCCCCCCCCCCCCCCCCCCCCCCCCCCCCCATATATATATATATATATATATATATATATATATATATATATATAAAAAAAGAGAGAGAGAGAGAGAGAGAGAGAGGGTAACCCTGTAGTCTGTAATTCCCAAAGCCTGGCTGTTATTTAGGAGTAATATTTCTCTAAAAAGGAACCCACAATGTTTTAAATTTAGCCCAAGGAGTATAGTGTTCAAATTATGTATATTAATATTAAGTATAATTAAGTTTTCTAATTGCAGAATAACCAATCCCCTACGAGCAATATGGCATTGGTGCATTCTTTAATAGATTAGTATGACTATGCGGCCCATACAACAAGGCGGCCCATAAACCGCTGGAGCAATCTCCCGTGTGTATCTCACCCTCGCATATCCTGTGTCACAGTCTCCCTCTGGTGGACAAACGACGGAATGGTCCTTGTAAAATAAAACCGGTAATTTACCCAAATAGCTCATGCTATAAAGTGTATTCTATTTTCTAGTGGGGCTATATTAAACAGACTGTACAACGTGGTAGACCTGCAGTACTAAACATCATGTTCCCAAGCAATGGGTCCTCACAAGAGGTAAGTAAGTCTGCATTAAAATGCCACTGCAATGTGTTGAGACTGCAGAGACTCAAAGTGGGACATTCATTCACCCTTTATTGTCAAATTTACATAAGTAGTTTATATAATAAGTATAATTACTCTCCACTATGTCTATATCCTATATTCTATATTCTATTCTATTAATGAAAAAGTAAAGAAAGGGGGGGTACAGCAATATGTCTTATTTGTGGACATTTGTATCCATATGTTTATTATAGTGAAATAAAAGGTCCCACCGGTTCCCCCCCCCCCCCCCCCCCCAAAACCAACAACAAACATCAAAAAAAGGTTTTTCAAAAAAAAAAAAAAAAAAAAAAAAAAAAAAAAAAAAAAAAAAACAAAAAAAAAAAAAAAAAAGATATTTTTCCAGGGAACCCCCCCACGCCACCCCCCACACGCCACCACCCCCCGGGGGGGATTTGTATAAAAAAAAAAAAAATTTTTAAAAAAAAAAAAAAAAGATATTTAAAAATTTATTTAAAAAAAAAAAAAAAAAAATTTTTTTAAATAAAAATTAAGGAGGGGGGGGGGATACGTTTTTAAACTAGGGGTCCTGGCTTTAGGTGTAAATGCAGATAGAGGGTAGGTCATAGTCAGGCCCGGATTAAGACTTCAGAGGCCCCTGGGCACAATTTCTTGTAGGGACCCCCCTTCCCCACACGTGTCCACAAACAAGGTTTTTAATTATAGGGTACCACTTGTTGAAACTCCTCTAGCTTATACAGTATTTACACAGACAGTTTACAGCATGTGATCACAACCTGGACAATGACAACACCTTTAATTATTATCCATCATACAGGATTTACACCACATTGCTTTCCTGGACCAGCAGCAACAATATCAAGACATTTCCCTGTGTAGTTAAACTCATTGGCATATGCAAGAACTTACTGCCTCACCTCTATAAATACAGTCTATTAATCAGGTTCTTCCATTATTCACACACAAACACACACCTGTTCATGCTTCCTTCCTGTCTGTCCATCTACTCTGTCTATCCTCTGTCTCCTATCTCCAGATGTTCTTTTTGTTCTCTTCTTCTCAGCTATTCAGGGACTGTCTCTTTTTGCCTGTCTCTCTCTTCTTTTCCCATTTTTTCTCTACTCGCCATTCTAGTGATGAAAAGGAGGCAAACAGCATAGGTCAGTTTGACTAAAACATGAAAGTATTAGATAAAAAATGAACAATAAAGCAGTTAGAGGCGCACACACACACACACACACACACACACACGTTTACCTCTGCTCCTCAGGGGCTCTCTCTGTCTATCTCTCCTCTTCAGGGGCTCACTCTATCTCTTTCTGTCTGTCTGTCTCTTTCAATGGCTTTATCTGTCTGTATCTCTCCTCCTCTTCAGGGGTTTTCCGTCTGTATCTCTCCTCCTCTCCTGTTTAAGGGCTCCCTTTCTCTGTCTGTATCTCTCTCTCTCCTTCACTCCTCTTTAGGGGTTTCTCTGTCTGTATCTCTCCTCCTCTCCTCTTCAGGGGTTTTCTGTCTGTATCTCTCCTCCTCTCCTGTTTAAGGGCTCCCTTTCTCTGTCTGTATCTCTCTCTCTCCTTCACTCCTCTTTAGGGGTTTCTCTGTCTGTATCTCTCCTCCTCTCCTGTTCAAGGGCTCGCTCTGTCTGTATCTCTCCTTCACTCCTCTTCAGGGGTTTTCTGTCTGTATCTCTCCTCCTCTCCTTTTTAAGGGCTCCCTTTCTCTGTCTGTATCTCTCCTCCTCTCCTCTTCATGGGCTCTCTCTGTCTGTATCTCTCCTCTTCAGGGCCTTTTTTGTCTGTATCGCTCCTCTTCATGGGCTCTCTCTGTCTGTATCTCTCCTCCTCTCCTCTTCAGGGGCTTTTTCTGCCTGTATCTCTCCTCCTCTCCTCTTCAGGGGCTCTCTCTGTCTGTACCTCTCCTCCTCTCCTCTTCATGGGCTCCCTTTCTCTGTCTGTATCTCTCCTCCTCTCCTCTTCATGGGCTCCCTTTCTCTGTCTGTATCTCTCCTCCTCTCCTCTTCATGGGCTTTTTTGTCTGTATCGCTCCTCTTCATGGGCTCTCTCTGTCTGTATCTCTCCTCCTCTCCTCTTCATGGGCTCTCTGTGTCTGTATCTCTCCTCCTCTTCATGGGCTCTCTCTGTCTGTATCTCTCCTCATCTCCTCTTCGTGGGCTCTCTCTGTCTGTATCTCTCTCTCTCCTCCTCTCCTGTTCATGGGCTCTCTCTGTCTGTATCTCTCCTCCTCTCCTGTTCATGGGCTCTCTCTGTCTGTATCTCTCCTCCTCCTCCTCTCCTGTTCATGGGCTCTCTCTGTCTGTATCTCTCCTCCTCTCCTGTTCATGGGCTCTCTCTGTCTGTATCTCTCCTCCTCTCCTGTTCATGGGCTCTCTCTGTCTGTATCTCTCCTCCTCTCCTCTTCATGGGCTCTCTCTGTCTGTATCTCTCCTCCTCTCCTCTTCAGGGGCTGCTTTCTCTGTCTGTATCTCTTCTCCTCTTTACTGCAAAAAAAGACTTTCTTGCCTAGTATTTTTGTCGTGGTTTTTTCAAGTACAAATATCTAAAAATTCTTAAATTAAGATGCATTTTCTTGATGAGCAAAATAGCCTAAGAAAATAAGTCTAGTTTTTTGTGAATTTGTGCATAAAACTGCCAATGTGGTAAGCTAAGATTTTTTTGCTTACCCCATTGGCAGATTTGTTTTTGCTTGTATTATGCACAAATTCACAAAAAAATCTTATTTCATGTCTAAAAACTAGACTTATTTTCTTAGGTAATTTTGCTCATCAAGAAAATGCATCTTAATTTAAGAATTTTTAAATATTTGTACTTAAAACAAGACAAAAATACTAAGAAAGAAAGTCATTTTTTGCAGTGTTTCTGTCTTTCTCTGTCCTTAGAAAGACTTTTTTCTGGCTTTCCTGCTAACAAACTCTGTTACAATGTCATCAAAGTCCAAGTCCTTTACCAGCTGAGATTCAATGGCCATCAGTGACAGTGCACTGAGGCGCTGCTGTGTTTGTGTTGTTCTGAGTTCATTTTTAATTCTTGCCATGTGTGAAAATGATCTTTCTCCTTCACAGTTTGTAACCGGCAATGTCAAAAAAATACGCAGGGCTACAAACACATTAGGAAAAATTGATTGCAGACTATGTTTTAAGAGCACCAGCAGCATGTTTCGAGGAGACTTATCCACCTCACTCTCCATGAAGCATCTGAACTGGATAATTTCATCTGCAAAGTTCTGATCTAAATCAGAAGAATATAAGGCACAGAGCGCATCAGCCTGTTTACGAACAGTGAGCAAATCGTCAGATTCCATGTTCAGTAGAATCCCAAACGTGTTATTAATGTTCCGGTATGCATCTGCTCTGTGGTCTAAACAGCTGACTAGCTTGTCAATAATGACATTGAATGTTTCTACCTGGTATCGTTCCCGGCCATTCAGAGTTACTTCATGCTCTGTTGATTCATCTGAAAATGCTTTGCGCTTTTTGGCCCGCTGCAGTTCATCTTTGTATGACTGGCACACCCCAGGAATATTCTTTGCAGATCTTTCAAAATGGTCAAACTGGTCTCGAAGTGATACAACCCATGATCTCAAAGACTCAAACAGACGAACTGCACTCATCAGATCCATGTCAGGCTTTTGTAATGCCTCACTTGTCACTTTAAATCTGCCTAAGACACAGTGCCAAAACTGTGTCATAAATGCCATGTCGAGAGTGCCCAATTTTGAGCACAATGCTCCTGCCTCATTGCGTGTCTCACGTTTCTCTCCTGTATCAGATGATATGCTCTGAATTATATCCCTGATTTTTGAATAGTTTGAACAAAGGGCTTTAGATGCATCTGCACGACAACTCCAACGTGTTACTGACAATGATTTTAATGTCATGTCTACCTTTATGTCTGCATTATTAAATAATCTGTTCCATCTATGAGTGGAACCTGCACAAAAGGCATATAGGGACTGCATGAGGTCAAAAAACTGACTTGCAGCTTGACAGCTGCCATCTATACTGTTGACACCCACCAAATTGAGAGAATGTGCTGCGCAGGGTATGTAATGTATTAAAGGATTTTTGTTCTTCAAGTGAGCCTGCAGCCCGTTATAACGCCCTGACATATTGCTTGCATTGTCATATGCTTGGCCTCTACAGTTTGCAATATCTAAGCCTAAACTATCAAGCATATCCATCACAGTGTCAGCGAGGCTCTCCCCTGTGTGACTTTCAATTGGTTCAAAGCTAATAAATCGTTCGATTATTTTACCCTCTTTACTCACAAATCTGAAAATGAATGTCAGCTGGTCAGTATGTGACAGGTCAGGAGTGGAGTCCACTATTACAGAAAAATATTTTGCCTGCTGTATCTCTGCAGCTATGGTAGTTTTCACTTTGTTGCCCATTTGTTGAATCAATTCCTCACATATAGTGGATGAAAGATAAGATGTGCTGCCCCTACCCTTCGATCCATACTTGTTAATGTGCTCAGCGAGGAAAGGGTCAAACTGAGAAATGACTTCCAGAATGCCAAGAAAGTTACCATTTTGTGATGAACCAAGTACTTCATCACTACCACGGAAAGGAAGCCCTCTTTCACTCAGAAATTTAATGACAGCCACAACACGTTTGAGCACGTCCCGCCAGTAACGCCTCTCTCCCTCCATTTGTTGCACTAGTTTTGAATTTACAGTCCCAGTGCCAGATGAGCGCCGAAGCAGTGCTAACATGCAATTACAGTGCTCTGTGCTTTTCTCATGTTCACGCACACGTTCAGGGTGTTTCCAGTCAGAAAACCCACTAACAAATTGGTTTCTTTTTGTCGAAAAAAGCATACAGGCAAAGCAAAAAATATTACCTGTGGATGGTGAATAGGTGATCCAGTCTCGGGAAACTTTTTCGCCATTTGGGAGTTGACAACACAACAGATCATTAGTGAGAGAGCGCACCTTTCCGCCACAACCATCGTCACGGTTTGAGGCTGGATATTTACTCCGTCTATTATGAAAGGCAGCAGGACCACGATCGATAAGGACAGCGCGTCCATCGTCAGTGATTGCCCCCCACAACGCCGGATCAGACACCTGATAAATCCATGGCGTGCTGCTGCTACAGCTAGCTTCGGACTCAGACAGGTTGGGCTCCGGTGTGGGCTGCGGTCCAACTCCGGGCTGCGGTCCCTGGTCAGTTTGCTCGTCATCTTCAACTTCACCCTGATTCTCCCCCTGGCTCCGTTTAAAGAATGTTTTTATTGATGGCATGCCTTAATAAAGATGCCTCTTTTTTACTCGTTAGGGGCAAAAAATCCAAGATCTAGGGCCCTGAGGCCCCAGAAATGGCTGTGCACTGGCCCACCCTCTACTGACCACCCAAGGTCACCCGAGGCCAAGAGGAGAAAACGATGCCGCACACGAGTGTCCCCACAATTCCTGTAATATTTTATTTGTGTATGTAAATGCTGACCAAATTGTGTTGTGTTATGTTATATTCCATATATGTGTGTGTGTGTGTGTGTGTGTATAGAGAGCAACCCAACAACCTTTATGCATCAGCGACCGGCCAAAACTTGGTCTTTTAAATGGCGTGTTGACCAGGATTGGATTCCAGGTTAGGTGAGGTAAGTGTTTGAAAGGTAAGTAGGCTCATTGTTATTTTTGTTTTAGGTTTAAGACGCTCAGGGTTAGGAGTTAGGGGCAAAAAATCCAAGATCTAGGGCCCTGAGGCCCCAGAAATGGCTGTGCACTGGCCCACCCTCTACTGACCACCCAAGGTCACCCGAGGCCAAGAGGAGAAAACGATGCCGCACACGAGTGTCCCCACAATTCCTGTAATATTTTATTTGTGTATGTAAATGCTGACCAAATTGTGTTGTGTTATGTTATATTCCATAAATGTGTGTGTGTGTGTGTGTATATAGAGGCAACCCAACAACCTTTATGCATCAGCGACCGGCCAAAACTTGGTCTTTTAAATGGCGTGTTGACCAGGATTGGATTCCAGGAGGTGAGGTAAGTGTTTGAAAGGTAAGTAGGCTCCTTGTTATTTTTGTTTTAGGTTTAAGACGCCCAGGGTTACTAATGTTAGGTGTGAGGAGTGGGGTTGTGGTGAGGTCTTAGGCGTAATACACGAGGGGGTCCTGATATTAGGTGTTAGGAGAGGGTTAGGAAAGGGGATAAGGGTGTGCCCTCAGGTGTGATACACGAGGGGATAGTGACATTAGGTGTTAGGGATGAGGTGTGGGTGGCCATCAAAGGTTATAACACACCCAAATGAGAGGAGCAGTGTGAGGGGAAAGATTGTTTAAGCCTCGTTCAGGCCTCTAGGGTAAACCGTGTCCAGGCGTTTAATCCAGACGCTCTCGGCTCTAAGTCTCTCCCTTAGAGACCATGCTGGATTTGACTGGAGACCGGTTACCCTGAATGCAGGCAGACCGTGGGTCAGGAAATGTTGAACCAGATGTCTACGTTTATCAATCTTGTGCAAAATGTTATGTGCATGTTGATAAGCTCTGACTCTGAGTTCATTCTTCGTCTGACCCACGTATTGTCTGCGACATCTAGTGCAGAAGACTAGATAAATGCAGTTGGTGGTTTCATGTGTCAGAGGTCGGGAAATCTTGAAGATTTTTTTGTTGTACCTGCTCATAACCCATTGTTTTTGTACGAAATACTTGCAACGGCCTACTCGGCCCGACGGGGTCGGAGTACGAAGCTTGCTACAGACGAGCCTGTCCTGTAGATTGTCGTTGCGTTTGTACGCTGCAATGGGTCTGTGGTGCTGCAGGAATTTTGTAGGTCCAAGGAACTTCAAGAAATTTTCTTTGATAGCCGAATTGAGTGAGACACATTGTTTTGAATAGAGGGCCGTGAGTGGGATGATTTTATGTCTGTTTTGTAATGCAATCCCCGGTGTATTCCTTGGCTTGTCAAATGTTTTTAATATTTTCCTAAGGAACGATCTGCTGTAGCCACGGTTTCTGAGGGCCCGGAAGAGGATGTTCGTGGCCTCAAGAAAGGACGAAGGCTGCGAGCAGATCCTTTTGAATCTGAGGAGTTGCGATTTGATGATGCCCTTAAAGGTGTGTTTTGGGTGGAAACTGTTTTTGTGTAGCAACGAATGTGTATCTGTGTCTTTAAAGTAGACTCTAAAGTCCAATCGACCCGTCTCCAGAAACTCGGGCCCCTTGTATGAGACCACATCTAAAAAGTTGACCTCTGACCTGTCCAAACTGTATTTTACGCTGATGGATTCCTGATGTGAATTCAGGTGTGCAATAAAGGCGAGAAAATCCTCCTCAGCGTGGGTCCAAACACCCCAGATGTCATCCAAGAACCTGAAATAAGCAAACGGTTTCAGGGCACACGCTGCAAGAGCTGTTTGTTCCCAGTCTGCCATGAAAATGTTCGCATAAGAGGGCGCAAACTTCTTGCCCATGGCCGTACCCTTGACCTGTAGATAAAATTTGGAGTCGAATTCAAAGTCATTTTTGGTCAGATTTATTTCTAGCAGTTTTAACAGGTGTTCGTCTGGTCTGTGAGAATCAGGGTATTTGAGCATGAATTTTTTCACTGCTTCAAGGCCGGTCGGGGTGTCAATATTAGTGTACAGACTGTCAATGTCAATCGTGAAAAGAAATGAATTTTGTGGGACTTTGAGTTTGCTAATTTTTGAAATAAAATCGTACGTGTCTTTCAGGTAGCTTGGATGTCTGGTGGAGAGAGGATTGAGAAAGTGTTCTATATACTCTGCCGTGAAATATGTCTCGCTGTTGCAGTCGGAAACGATTGGTCTGCCCGGTGGGACCTCAAAAGGTACGCTCCACTTTTCTGGCTCCTTATGAATCTTTGGCAACAGGTAAAGTCTCCTGGGCCGGGGTGGTCCTTCCCCCGTGAGGTAATCTTTTTGTTTAGAGCCTATGATTTTTCTAGAACACATATCTTCCAGAATGTCCTCTATCTCCTTGATGGTGTCAGTGTAAATGGGCCCCTCGAGTGGACGGTAATGTTCCGCAACCGAAAGTTGTCTCAGTCCTTCCGCAATGTATTGCGCTCTGTCTAAAATGACTGTGGCGTTACCTTTGTCAGCTGGTTTGATAACTATGTCAGTGTTGTTGCCTAGCTCTCTGAGGGCTTTCTTTTCACCAACGGTCAAATTGTGTGTCGCCCCCAAACCCCAATGTAATTTTTTGAACGCAAAATTGTCAGCTCTAATAGTCTTCTCAATTTCTTTAGGAAGGCTAGACAATGAGGGTTCCCAACCGGAGGGGTGAGTAAACGGTATCTTAGTTTTATTGTTCTTCTTGCCCTCAAAAAACGCCTCCAGTTTAAGTCTGCGGTGATATGCCTGCATGTCCGCTAACAATTCCTTCTTTTTGCAGCTCGACGGGGTGGGGATATAAGAAAGGCCTTTTTTAAGGACTGAGTTTTGGTCGTCTGTTAGCACGAAGGACTTTGATAAGTTGACGACGAGCTTATGTGTACCACGATTTGGGTTGACGGGAATTAAGAGTTTAAATGAGAGAGCCAATGTGTTTGGATAGCTCTTGCCGTGGCCGGTTTCCAATGGATACCGTCCGTTTCCACCTGGAAATGTGTGGAAGCCAGCAGAGGGATGGAGGTCAGATTCTGTTTGATGAAGTCATTCATGCTTTCTAACATTTCCTGCTCTGGCGGCGGCAATGCTCTCGAGAAATTGATTAGAGGGACCAAAATATCTGTTTCTGGTAAAATGTCTTCCGCTTTTTTGTAGGCCTTCTGGATTTCTGTTATAGCCGTATCAATGTACCTCTGGCTCCGGTTGTTCAAACCGAATGAGAGTATTAATTTCTGTGGCACTATGGGCCATTTACCCCTTTCCAACAGGCCGATTGCGTGACAAAACTTCGCCCCAGGGTAGCTGTCCATCTGGAGATCAGGGTCATCAGATTCGGGGAACCTGGAGACGTTCGAGTCCCCAATGATGAGCCATCTTTTTCTACAGGTAAGGCTCCAATGCGTTTTGTCTGTGTTAGTGTGACGAAATGGCATGTTAGGAGTCGTGGAGGGTGGGCTGCTGATCATTTGGGGCTCAATATTAGTGTTGTCCCTCAGTAACGGTATTATTGGAGATAGCGCAGGTGGTGCGACCCCATGTTCCCCACGCTCTAAGCCCACTCCATTGTCCTGCTGTGGGACCGGGTCCTCAAGGAGGTCGTATTCCTGGAGGATCTCTGTAAGCGGGGACGGTGAGTCGTCTGAGAAAATACCGCTATGTCGGGAATCCTCCGAGGGAGCAATCGGGGTTGACATTTGTGGAATAGGGGCCCATCCAACATCCTGGTCTACCGCCGGAGGGTTAGGTGAGGTAGGGTTATCCTCAGGTGGGGCCTCCAAAACAGAGATTAACGGCTCTGGCGTTTCGGGGCGGCTCTGGGGTGGCGGAATCGCTAGAGAGGGTTCGGTTCGAGGCCCTAGGTGGCGGCTCTTTTGTAATTTCTTCCTTTGTTCGCAGGGTTGAGGCGCTCCAGCCTGTATGGGCTGAAGGGACTCAGGCAGGTCCTGGGGAGGAGCTTCCTCCTCAAAAGACCAATCTCCTCTGCATGGAGGAGTGGCCACTTTACCCTGTTCAATGAACATTGGAGAGGTTTGTATTTCAATGTCTCTACGATTTATTATTTGTTGTAAGGGAGCGGCGTTAGCAGGAGTATCGGACGGTAGAGGCTTCAGGGCCTGTATGGGTGTTTGACTGGAGGACGAAGCGGTGGCCCGACTAGAGGAGGCGCCAATGACGACAGCCGCATAAGTACGAGAGGTTTCTGTCCCTGTGGATACTGTCGGGGTAACCCGTGTCGTCGTACTACTGCCAGTAACAGTTTTTTCTGCTGTAATTAGGGCCTTGGCTTGTTGAAAAGTTTCTTGGCTGATCCTACCGCTGTAATTCCTGTCCGCCCAATGTGAAGCCACCTCAAATGCCTCAGGCCAATCAGCTTGATTGGTCTGGTTACGTATGCTCTGTTTTGTGGTTTCAATCATCGAATCGTAGTGCTGTTCGAGAATCAATTGTGTGTTGTGTGACCAATCTTTGGCGTTCCCCTGTAGTCGCTGTGCAACTCTCTCGTTTGCAAAAGCTGGCCTCACCGTCTCTATAAGGAGGTTAGTGAGCCTTTGGAACGTGATTGGCTGGTTGTCTTGCACTTTTGTGGTAACCTTATCCAAGTGGTGTACCTGTCGGATGAGCTCGTAAAATAATTTAATAGTTGTTTTGAGCTGAGGTGGTGCCGGTGTGAAATTAGGGTTTTGTCTTGCATTATTCCTGCTCTCCCTAACAGGTGTGACATTGGTGTTTTGTCTGTCATTATGTCTGTATTCTCTTGCAGGTATGTTCCTCGTTCTGCTGTTTGAGGAGGGGCGATACTGTCGGCCCCTATTCCTGTTAGTGAGGTAAGTATCGTGTAGGGGAAAGTCCACGTCATCTCGGCTACCTCCATGAAAAGTAAAAGAAACCTTTCTGGGTCTCTGATTGGAGGGGGTGTATGTGCGGTGGTTTCTAACATATTGTCTGTTAGGTTGGGGATCAGGGTGTTGTGGCCGAGATAACTCAAGCCTATCCCTTGTCTCTGCAGCCCCATAGGCACCTTCACGCCAGACTTGTCTGCGCCGTACTGGATCACCCTGGTGAGGACGTGATTCCCTCATTCTTGCATTTTGACGTCTTTTACCCCTATTAGTGTGAACAGGAGGCCTGTATGGGCCTGCGACTGTTTCGTAATAGGCATCATCATGGGGAGATCTGTATGGATCCTCAAGCCCATAATAATGTTCATCCTGCACAACAGGGATATGTAGGGAGGGCCCAGGCCTGGACACCTCCCTAAAAGTGGCACCGTAAAATTCCCTGTCCTGATACCCATTGTTATTTGTGTTGTATCTATTTCTTGCAGGGCGGGCCTGTGGAGCTGTGCTATTTGGTCTCCTGTATGGGAAACCACGCTCCCTAGCACGGGGACGTGCTGAAGTGTTCTGAGGTGTATAATTAAAGCGTGTAAAATCAGGAGTCACGCTGTTGTGTCTGATTTTAAGGCGTGGTGTGGTCCTCTGTGTAGACCTGCCACGAAACTGTTCCATGTTGTATGAACTGTGTGTGTATTTTTTTGGGGGATTTTAAAATGTTTTTTAGATTTTTTTGGTCGTTATGGAACTTTTTATGTTTTTTAGAAAGAGATATATATACACAAAAAAGAGTTTTAAACGTTCTGAACAGAACTAGAACAAAAGAAAATGAATTAAACCAAATAAAACTAAATAAACTTAAATAAAATGGCCAAACTGTTCAAGTCAATCGCGACGTTTCGGTAAACAATTATTACCTTCTTCAGGCTGACTTGAACTTGATCAAAACAATAGTGTGCTGAACAATCGTTCAACAACAATCAAAATAGCAATGTGAATACAATATTTGTTGAAATAGTGGAGGAGCGAAAATGGCTGCGACCAGTTGTCAACAGAGAATAGCATGAAATGAGAGCACGCTTGAATGCGCGTCCGCTATACAGCCCAGCGTCTGAAAAAAGACCCGTTTTTCTAAATGGATTTTTAAAGCCTTTCAAGACGAAATAGCTTCAAAACTCGATCACGGGAGGTAAGTAAAGTTTCTTAGGGTCGAGTAAAGAATATTATTAAAAGATAAAACATGTATTAGAGTGAGAAAAGAAGTAAAAGCGATCTTGAGCGTGATTGCGTCAGTGATGACGTCATCACGTCCTCACGTTAAAACCGGAAGAAAGGAACGAATCCTTAAAAGTGTTTATAAAGATAAGGAAAGTTTCTAAAAGTTGAAATATACGACTCAAACATTCCTTTAAGTGTCCTGTAAAGAATCGCATAGCTGAAATGAGCTTTAAAGTAGTACAAATAGATCGGTTTCTACACGTGTAAATGGACCTCGGATGACGTCACGCCCACCGAAGATCGCGTTTGAACAATAAATTGGTAAAATAACGGTTATAAACACGAAGGAAAATTCCAATATAAATATATATGGCGCAAAATGAGGTTAAATAATTTATTCAAGACAGCTTTCTTGAAAAAACGAACTATTTGTGGAGAAAATGTGTAAACAAACATGTAAACTATGCGCCAAACATTATGTGTATATGTATAAACATTTTCCCTCCCATAAAATTGGGTATCCTTCATCCCAGTGCTCCTCTAAGAAATGTGGGGAAAATATATCACTTGTATGAGTATGTTGCATGTTGATAAGAATATGTATTATTAATTTGTGTCATAGGGATCAAAAGTGTACAACAAACGAGAACTAATCTCGACCAAGGGCTATCCAAAGGCTCAGAGAAAGTGGCACGGGCTTTGTTAGGGGCAAAAAATCCAAGATCTAGGGCCCTGAGGCCCCAGAAATGGCTGTGCACTGGCCCACCCTCTACTGACCACCCAAGGTCACCCGAGGCCAAGAGGAGAAAACGATGCCGCACACGAGTGTCCCCACAATTCCTGTAATATTTTATTTGTGTATGTAAATGCTGACCAAATTGTGTTGTGTTATGTTATATTCCATAAATGTGTGTGTGTGTGTGTGTTATATAGAGGCAACCCAACAACCTTTATGCATCAGCGACCGGCCAAAACTTGGTCTTTTAAATGGCGTGTTGACCAGGATTGGATTCCAGGAGGTGAGGTAAGTGTTTGAAAGGTAAGTAGGCTCCTTGTTATTTTTGTTTTAGGTTTAAGACGCCCAGGGTTACTAATGTTAGGTGTGAGGAGTGGGGTTGTGGTGAGGTCTTAGGCGTAATACACGAGGGGGTCCTGATATTAGGTGTTAGGAGAGGGTTAGGAAAGGGGATAAGGGTGTGCCCTCAGGTGTGATACACGAGGGGATAGTGACATTAGGTGTTAGGGATGAGGTGTGGGTGGCCATCAAAGGTTATAACACACCCAAATGAGAGGAGCAGTGTGAGGGGAAAGATTGTTTAAGCCTCGTTCAGGCCTCTAGGGTAAACTGTCCGTGTCCAGGCGTTTAATCCAGACGCTCTCGGCTCTAAGTCTCTCCCTTAGAGACCATGCTGGATTTGACTGGAGACCGGTTACCCTGAATGCAGGCAGACCGTGGGTCAGGAAATGTTGAACCAGATGTCTACGTTTATCAATCTTGTGCAAAATGTTATGTGCATGTTGATAAGCTCTGACTCTGAGTTCATTCTTCGTCTGACCCACGTATTGTCTGCGACATCTAGTGCAGAAGACTAGATAAATGCAGTTGGTGGTTTCATGTGTCAGAGGTCGGGAAATCTTGAAGATTTTTTTGTTGTACCTGCTCATAACCCATTGTTTTTGTACGAAATACTTGCAACGGCCTACTCGGCCCGACGGGGTCGGAGTACGAAGCTTGCTACAGACGAGCCTGTCCTGTAGATTGTCGTTGCGTTTGTACGCTGCAATGGGTCTGTGGTGCTGCAGGAATTTTGTAGGTCCAAGGAACTTCAAGAAATTTTCTTTGATAGCCGAATTGAGTGAGACACATTGTTTTGAATAGAGGGCCGTGAGTGGGATGATTTTATGTCTGTTTTGTAATGCAATCCCCGGTGTATTCCTTGGCTTGTCAAATGTTTTTAATATTTTCCTAAGGAACGATCTGCTGTAGCCACGGTTTCTGAGGGCCCGGAAGAGGATGTTCGTGGCCTCAAGAAAGGACGAAGGCTGCGAGCAGATCCTTTTGAATCTGAGGAGTTGCGATTTGATGATGCCCTTAAAGGTGTGTTTTGGGTGGAAACTGTTTTTGTGTAGCAACGAATGTGTATCTGTGTCTTTAAAGTAGACTCTAAAGTCCAATCGACCCGTCTCCAGAAACTCGGGCCCCTTGTATGAGACCACATCTAAAAAGTTGACCTCTGACCTGTCCAAACTGTATTTTACGCTGATGGATTCCTGATGTGAATTCAGGTGTGCAATAAAGGCGAGAAAATCCTCCTCAGCGTGGGTCCAAACACCCCAGATGTCATCCAAGAACCTGAAATAAGCAAACGGTTTCAGGGCACACGCTGCAAGAGCTGTTTGTTCCCAGTCTGCCATGAAAATGTTCGCATAAGAGGGCGCAAACTTCTTGCCCATGGCCGTACCCTTGACCTGTAGATAAAATTTGGAGTCGAATTCAAAGTCATTTTTGGTCAGATTTATTTCTAGCAGTTTTAACAGGTGTTCGTCTGGTCTGTGAGAATCAGGGTATTTGAGCATGAATTTTTTCACTGCTTCAAGGCCGGTCGGGGTGTCAATATTAGTGTACAGACTGTCAATGTCAATCGTGAAAAGAAATGAATTTTGTGGGACTTTGAGTTTGCTAATTTTTGAAATAAAATCGTACGTGTCTTTCAGGTAGCTTGGATGTCTGGTGGAGAGAGGATTGAGAAAGTGTTCTATATACTCTGCCGTGAAATATGTCTCGCTGTTGCAGTCGGAAACGATTGGTCTGCCCGGTGGGACCTCAAAAGGTACGCTCCACTTTTCTGGCTCCTTATGAATCTTTGGCAACAGGTAAAGTCTCCTGGGCCGGGGTGGTCCTTCCCCCGTGAGGTAATCTTTTTGTTTAGAGCCTATGATTTTTCTAGAACACATATCTTCCAGAATGTCCTCTATCTCCTTGATGGTGTCAGTGTAAATGGGCCCCTCGAGTGGACGGTAATGTTCCGCAACCGAAAGTTGTCTCAGTCCTTCCGCAATGTATTGCGCTCTGTCTAAAATGACTGTGGCGTTACCTTTGTCAGCTGGTTTGATAACTATGTCAGTGTTGTTGCCTAGCTCTCTGAGGGCTTTCTTTTCACCAACGGTCAAATTGTGTGTCGCCCCCAAACCCCAATGTAATTTTTTGAACGCAAAATTGTCAGCTCTAATAGTCTTCTCAATTTCTTTAGGAAGGCTAGACAATGAGGGTTCCCAACCGGAGGGGTGAGTAAACGGTATCTTAGTTTTATTGTTCTTCTTGCCCTCAAAAAACGCCTCCAGTTTAAGTCTGCGGTGATATGCCTGCATGTCCGCTAACAATTCCTTCTTTTTGCAGCTCGACGGGGTGGGGATATAAGAAAGGCCTTTTTTAAGGACTGAGTTTTGGTCGTCTGTTAGCACGAAGGACTTTGATAAGTTGACGACGAGCTTATGTGTACCACGATTTGGGTTGACGGGAATTAAGAGTTTAAATGAGAGAGCCAATGTGTTTGGATAGCTCTTGCCGTGGCCGGTTTCCAATGGATACCGTCCGTTTCCACCTGGAAATGTGTGGAAGCCAGCAGAGGGATGGAGGTCAGATTCTGTTTGATGAAGTCATTCATGCTTTCTAACATTTCCTGCTCTGGCGGCGGCAATGCTCTCGAGAAATTGATTAGAGGGACCAAAATATCTGTTTCTGGTAAAATGTCTTCCGCTTTTTTGTAGGCCTTCTGGATTTCTGTTATAGCCGTATCAATGTACCTCTGGCTCCGGTTGTTCAAACCGAATGAGAGTATTAATTTCTGTGGCACTATGGGCCATTTACCCCTTTCCAACAGGCCGATTGCGTGACAAAACTTCGCCCCAGGGTAGCTGTCCATCTGGAGATCAGGGTCATCAGATTCGGGGAACCTGGAGACGTTCGAGTCCCCAATGATGAGCCATCTTTTTCTACAGGTAAGGCTCCAATGCGTTTTGTCTGTGTTAGTGTGACGAAATGGCATGTTAGGAGTCGTGGAGGGTGGGCTGCTGATCATTTGGGGCTCAATATTAGTGTTGTCCCTCAGTAACGGTATTATTGGAGATAGCGCAGGTGGTGCGACCCCATGTTCCCCACGCTCTAAGCCCACTCCATTGTCCTGCTGTGGGACCGGGTCCTCAAGGAGGTCGTATTCCTGGAGGATCTCTGTAAGCGGGGACGGTGAGTCGTCTGAGAAAATACCGCTATGTCGGGAATCCTCCGAGGGAGCAATCGGGGTTGACATTTGTGGAATAGGGGCCCATCCAACATCCTGGTCTACCGCCGGAGGGTTAGGTGAGGTAGGGTTATCCTCAGGTGGGGCCTCCAAAACAGAGATTAACGGCTCTGGCGTTTCGGGGCGGCTCTGGGGTGGCGGAATCGCTAGAGAGGGTTCGGTTCGAGGCCCTAGGTGGCGGCTCTTTTGTAATTTCTTCCTTTGTTCGCAGGGTTGAGGCGCTCCAGCCTGTATGGGCTGAAGGGACTCAGGCAGGTCCTGGGGAGGAGCTTCCTCCTCAAAAGACCAATCTCCTCTGCATGGAGGAGTGGCCACTTTACCCTGTTCAATGAACATTGGAGAGGTTTGTATTTCAATGTCTCTACGATTTATTATTTGTTGTAAGGGAGCGGCGTTAGCAGGAGTATCGGACGGTAGAGGCTTCAGGGCCTGTATGGGTGTTTGACTGGAGGACGAAGCGGTGGCCCGACTAGAGGAGGCGCCAATGACGACAGCCGCATAAGTACGAGAGGTTTCTGTCCCTGTGGATACTGTCGGGGTAACCCGTGTCGTCGTACTACTGCCAGTAACAGTTTTTTCTGCTGTAATTAGGGCCTTGGCTTGTTGAAAAGTTTCTTGGCTGATCCTACCGCTGTAATTCCTGTCCGCCCAATGTGAAGCCACCTCAAATGCCTCAGGCCAATCAGCTTGATTGGTCTGGTTACGTATGCTCTGTTTTGTGGTTTCAATCATCGAATCGTAGTGCTGTTCGAGAATCAATTGTGTGTTGTGTGACCAATCTTTGGCGTTCCCCTGTAGTCGCTGTGCAACTCTCTCGTTTGCAAAAGCTGGCCTCACCGTCTCTATAAGGAGGTTAGTGAGCCTTTGGAACGTGATTGGCTGGTTGTCTTGCACTTTTGTGGTAACCTTATCCAAGTGGTGTACCTGTCGGATGAGCTCGTAAAATAATTTAATAGTTGTTTTGAGCTGAGGTGGTGCCGGTGTGAAATTAGGGTTTTGTCTTGCATTATTCCTGCTCTCCCTAACAGGTGTGACATTGGTGTTTTGTCTGTCATTATGTCTGTATTCTCTTGCAGGTATGTTCCTCGTTCTGCTGTTTGAGGAGGGGCGATACTGTCGGCCCCTATTCCTGTTAGTGAGGTAAGTATCGTGTAGGGGAAAGTCCACGTCATCTCGGCTACCTCCATGAAAAGTAAAAGAAACCTTTCTGGGTCTCTGATTGGAGGGGGTGTATGTGCGGTGGTTTCTAACATATTGTCTGTTAGGTTGGGGATCAGGGTGTTGTGGCCGAGATAACTCAAGCCTATCCCTTGTCTCTGCAGCCCCATAGGCACCTTCACGCCAGACTTGTCTGCGCCGTACTGGATCACCCTGGTGAGGACGTGATTCCCTCATTCTTGCATTTTGACGTCTTTTACCCCTATTAGTGTGAACAGGAGGCCTGTATGGGCCTGCGACTGTTTCGTAATAGGCATCATCATGGGGAGATCTGTATGGATCCTCAAGCCCATAATAATGTTCATCCTGCACAACAGGGATATGTAGGGAGGGCCCAGGCCTGGACACCTCCCTAAAAGTGGCACCGTAAAATTCCCTGTCCTGATACCCATTGTTATTTGTGTTGTATCTATTTCTTGCAGGGCGGGCCTGTGGAGCTGTGCTATTTGGTCTCCTGTATGGGAAACCACGCTCCCTAGCACGGGGACGTGCTGAAGTGTTCTGAGGTGTATAATTAAAGCGTGTAAAATCAGGAGTCACGCTGTTGTGTCTGATTTTAAGGCGTGGTGTGGTCCTCTGTGTAGACCTGCCACGAAACTGTTCCATGTTGTATGAACTGTGTGTGTATTTTTTTGGGGGATTTTAAAATGTTTTTTAGATTTTTTTGGTCGTTATGGAACTTTTTATGTTTTTTAGAAAGAGATATATATACACAAAAAAGAGTTTTAAACGTTCTGAACAGAACTAGAACAAAAGAAAATGAATTAAACCAAATAAAACTAAATAAACTTAAATAAAATGGCCAAACTGTTCAAGTCAATCGCGACGTTTCGGTAAACAATTATTACCTTCTTCAGGCTGACTTGAACTTGATCAAAACAATAGTGTGCTGAACAATCGTTCAACAACAATCAAAATAGCAATGTGAATACAATATTTGTTGAAATAGTGGAGGAGCGAAAATGGCTGCGACCAGTTGTCAACAGAGAATAGCATGAAATGAGAGCACGCTTGAATGCGCGTCCGCTATACAGCCCAGCGTCTGAAAAAAGACCCGTTTTTCTAAATGGATTTTTAAAGCCTTTCAAGACGAAATAGCTTCAAAACTCGATCACGGGAGGTAAGTAAAGTTTCTTAGGGTCGAGTAAAGAATATTATTAAAAGATAAAACATGTATTAGAGTGAGAAAAGAAGTAAAAGCGATCTTGAGCGTGATTGCGTCAGTGATGACGTCATCACGTCCTCACGTTAAAACCGGAAGAAAGGAACGAATCCTTAAAAGTGTTTATAAAGATAAGGAAAGTTTCTAAAAGTTGAAATATACGACTCAAACATTCCTTTAAGTGTCCTGTAAAGAATCGCATAGCTGAAATGAGCTTTAAAGTAGTACAAATAGATCGGTTTCTACACGTGTAAATGGACCTCGGATGACGTCACGCCCACCGAAGATCGCGTTTGAACAATAAATTGGTAAAATAACGGTTATAAACACGAAGGAAAATTCCAATATAAATATATATGGCGCAAAATGAGGTTAAATAATTTATTCAAGACAGCTTTCTTGAAAAAACGAACTATTTGTGGAGAAAATGTGTAAACAAACATGTAAACTATGCGCCAAACATTATGTGTATATGTATAAACATTTTCCCTCCCATAAAATTGGGTATCCTTCATCCCAGTGCTCCTCTAAGAAATGTGGGGAAAATATATCACTTGTATGAGTATGTTGCATGTTGATAAGAATATGTATTATTAATTTGTGTCATAGGGATCAAAAGTGTACAACAAACGAGAACTAATCTCGACCAAGGGCTATCCAAAGGCTCAGAGAAAGTGGCACGGGCTTTGTTAGGGGCAAAAAATCCAAGATCTAGGGCCCTGAGGCCCCAGAAATGGCTGTGCACTGGCCCACCCTCTACTGACCACCCAAGGTCACCCGAGGCCAAGAGGAGAAAACGATGCCGCACACGAGTGTCCCCACAATTCCTGTAATATTTTATTTGTGTATGTAAATGCTGACCAAATTGTGTTGTGTTATGTTATATTCCATAAATGTGTGTGTGTGTGTGTGTATTATAGAGGCAACCCAACAACCTTTATGCATCAGCGACCGGCCAAAACTTGGTCTTTTAAATGGCGTGTTGACCAGGATTGGATTCCAGGAGGTGAGGTAAGTGTTTGAAAGGTAAGTAGGCTCCTTGTTATTTTTGTTTTAGGTTTAAGACGCCCAGGGTTACTAATGTTAGGTGTGAGGAGTGGGGTTGTGGTGAGGTCTTAGGCGTAATACACGAGGGGGTCCTGATATTAGGTGTTAGGAGAGGGTTAGGAAAGGGGATAAGGGTGTGCCCTCAGGTGTGATACACGAGGGGATAGTGACATTAGAGTGTTAGGGATGAGGTGTGGGTGGCCATCAAAGGTTAGTAACACACCCAATTGGGAGGAGCCCTCCACCTTTTTAACCTTTATCCCCCCCCCCCTTACCCCTTATATAAAGTGTGAGGGGAAAGATTGTTTAAGACACGTCCATGAACCACCCACATCTAACACACACCACCTCTTAGCCAATCACTTTATTAACTCAACGCACCCCACCGCATCTTATATATCTAATTAAATACATCATTATAGTTTCGAGGCCGCCGAACACGACGGCGAAGGTTTGGAATCGATCCGAGCTTTCGTTTTCGAATGAGCCCCCTGGTGAAGTTTTCGAAAAGGTTCCTAAGTCCAAAAGTGAAAAAGATGTTTTATATATATTTTTTCTAATAATATTGAATAATAATATTTATATTTGAGGGGAGAGGGGACATATAATTAACAAAGGCCAAAGGTCGGTGTCTTTAAGGTTTATATTAGACCGTAAACGTTCGTCTCGTTGTGTTTTGCATGAATGTGGTTATGGCATGAACTACCCCGGACCTAGGGGGACCTGTCATTAGGGCTATAATTGCACGGGTTGCCTGACCTTAGGTGTTAGGGTGAGTTTGAAGTAGGTATCGTCCCTCAGACACTGTCGCGTGTCCCTCGTGTGTGTGTGATCATATGGTTAGGGACTTGTGAGAGCCAAAGCCATTATCAGCATATATATGTGTATATAT